>JAHWFP010152310.1:0-13207 GCA_023313725.1 Lithobius niger | reverse complement strand
GCTCGATTACCCCGCTGGAAGGCAGTGCAATTTACCGCTAAACTGGTCTTCCCGTCGCGTGTGCTTCGTCGCCGTTTGTCGTCGGTCGTCGTCATCGTGTTGGCATTCCGTTTGTTGCACTGGCGAAATATTATATGATGAATGAAAAGGGAGAAGGTTATTAATGCATCCCCCAGCAACGGGAGGTCTGGCTGGCCAAATTCGACTTGACAACTTAATTTAAGAGGGAGAGCCATGACAGTAAGCAGCAAAGGCCGTTTGCGGCGCGTATAAAGTTACCAACTGATCATAAGCAGAAATAAATTCACAGGCAATAAATTTTCTCCTCTTCCACATCCGACACCTTTCTCATTTCGACTCTGTCTCTCCCCCTCTCTCTCTCTCCCTCCCTTTCTGGCGGCAACGTAAAAGTTTTGCTTTATCTTGTACGAACACGTTTTGGCGAATTACAACTTTGAGTAACTGATGTGGCAATTACTCTTGACGAATTACCTTGGTATTACCTTGGTATATACGTTACTGTTTATAGTACGCTTTATTTATCGCTGACAAATGTGCCTTATCCACCATAACTTGTTATAAGTCTGTTTTCGTCGTAAGCTTAAGCACCGATTCCATAATTTTTTTTTTTTAAATCTTACTTAATGGTTGATTAAATAAATAACCATTTAGGTCTTGTATTTACTTAAGGACGGAAAAGCCAAAGGCTCAACAAGAGTTAAATAAATACAGATGCAAACCTATTTACCTTGCCTTTCGGACATATAAGTCCAAAAGGCAACGTAAATAGGTTTTGCATCTGTATTTATTTAACTCTTGTATTTACTGTTTGATTGTTCGTGGAATTCGGGGTGGGTCGGAGCCAAACGAACATTGCCACTAACCGCCCTTCGGTCCTCTTCTCTCCATTCTTGCGCTTATTGCATTGATACGAACATCTTATTTTTACATCGGAAAGTACATCAGTCCAGCGAAAGGACCGTTACAAGTATGAAGAAGAAAAAAAGAAAGGGAACGGTGACTGCTAATGCAAAATTGATGTAAGTTCATTAAATTAATCCAGAAGTATCATTATTTTATCGCCCATTTACAGACTTTTATTTGACTTCAAACATGTCAGCACCCATCGTACGGTAAGGTCTTATTACTACCACCACACGTTGCCCACTGTAATAGCTGACGCACATCCTTGACGACCGTGTGAAGCTAAAACAAGCGGCTGCAGCTAACTACCTAGTCGCAGCCGGTCTTCTGTACTTTTCCACCACGTTCGAATATGTGATGTCCTGCGCAGGGACACACCTTAGCCCAGCGTGAGCACCAATGGTAAAGAAAAGACACGGACTAACCAGTGTGTAGGCTACAGCTGAAAAGATGCTTTACTTCCTGTAGGCATCAGTATTACAAGTGTAACAGGAAGTCATGTGATTGATAAATATATACATTGATGGCCTATTAGGTAGGTAAAGGGTAATCTGGGTAGGGTTAGGTTAACTGCCCCGGTTCGTCTGTCAATGGTCACGAAACGAGTTGCAAGTGGTAAACTAAGTTTGGTTTAAAATGCGTTCTGTGATGTTGTTGTTATATGTTAGGCGAGATGCCTCCTGTTGGTGGCATGCAGCGAACGTACTTCGATCGAGCGCACGCTACCTGCACGAATCATAGATCGAGCACACTTACCGAGTTTCATTTGGCAGTGTGCAATCAGTATAGCAGTGTGCAGCCAGTAGGGCAATCAGTGTGGCGGTGTGCAAACAGAACCGTGGGGGGGACATACGCGTTTGATTTCTTTTGCCTGTGTGGGTTTCATGCTGCGCACTCGATTTACATACGCTCGTAGCATGTAACCCTCCTTTTCGCCTCTCTGATTTTTACACTAAAACTGACATGTTATGCCTTTTGACGCTTTTATTTACTTATTTACTAAATAAAGTTAAAGTTACTAGCAATCATCAGCCAGCACTAGAATTTGTGTTTGAAATAAATAACCTTGTTGAGTGCAAGGTAATTTTAAATGCAAGTTAAACTTTTTTCATATAATTATTTTTTTGTGGGAAGAAAATGTCCGGAGGAAAATGTCCGGGGGGGGGGGGGAATATCCGGGGAGAAAATGTCCGATCTTAGGGGGGATTTTGGCCTCTATTGTGTTTGAGGGGAGGGGGGGAATGTCCAGGGAAAAAGTCCTGGGGGAAGATGTCCGCGAATCGATGTGATTTTGTGTCCTCTGAGCTGATTGTCCAGGTGGTTTAGAGATGGGTTGGTTTCGATATCCGAATCGTGATTTTCGGTTTTCATAAACCCTCCCTGCCTCTTAAAATACAGAACACAAAAACGAACTAGTTTGACGCTTAAGGTAAGGTTTAACTGATTCGAAGTCAAAACAACGGCAAAGGAACACAAATAAACTTTCCTGTAAGGTTTCAGATTTTGCAGTGTTGCTGTACTATTTAGTCCACGTGAAACCTTACCGCTGTACGCAAGTGTTTTTACCAGTTTTACTTACACGGTACATTCGGTAATGATTAGTGTATTCAATTGGCTAAACGCATGATATCGTTGGAAAATGTTTAAAAACTAATCGTCTTAGTGTGCTCAGCATAGCTCTACGGGTAATTCAGGGTTCGTGCAAGTCCTTGAAAACCTGGAAATATCTTGGAAAATAATAATGAAATTCCATGCCTGGGAAAGTGCTTAAAAATCTTGAAAAATTATATATGTATCATCGGTAGAGTGATGAACGGAAAGTAGACGATGTTTCTGAAGAACAAACAATTAAAAACTTTAGCCAAGAAAGTAGTCGAGTGTGTAGCCTTACGTTATTCTTCCTTTGTTTGGGCAAGAAAAGTTTTGAATTTGGGCTCTGCCTAGAATTGTACTTACGTGTATAATGGTTGGCTACAGCAGTAAGATTTCACGTGGACTAAATAGTACAGCAACACTGCAGTATCTGAAACCTGCAGTATTTGTGGTCCTTTGCTATTTTGACTTCACATCAGTTAGACCTTACCTTAAGCATCATATGAGTTCGTTTTTCTTTTCTAATTCGTACCACTTTGGTGTACCATACACCTGCCCCTTAAAAAATAACCGTTTCGTCGGTTTTTGGAAGACTCGTTGTGTGAACGATGTTGGGATGTAAGCCAGCCCTGCTCTTACAGCCTTCATCGCCTTCTTTGAAGCAACGAGCTACTGTATGCACCTGACTGATCTTTCTCGGCTAAGATGTACACTGTTTGCTGAGCCAGGATTCCAGTCTGCAGTGAGACGAAATAACTACATCAAAACAAAGTAGTATGGTTTTTTTTCGGTATTTTTAATACAGTCAGAAAGATTTATTGTATTTTGTTTTTGTAAAATGCACACAAGTTGCTGTGCTTATGGAAATTATTGTTTTAGTGTTTTTGTGTTTCTCAAAGCGGAATGTTTTTTTATTATTTGTGAGTTTATTTATTATAATAAATAGCTGTGGCTAATGAAGGTATTGTTTTAGTGAGCCTTTATAATTTGGAATACCGTAAAAATAAAGCAAGAAGTTGGCATCTATGTCTAACATAGGCTTAATTGTTTTTCGTTTGCTAAAGGTTAAGCTTACCCCTATTTTAACGAAACGATTTTAAGGCATCCATAAAACCGAAACCGATCGAGAAAACCGAAAACCGACCCGAAACTTGAAAACCAAAACCTACCCATCCCTAGTGGCTATGTCTTACGGGCTGTGCTCGGGTTCGTCGATGAACTTTGCTATTTCAGTTCTTTCCCATGAGAGATGTTCGTATTGGGGTCGTCTGCGGGTTGACTATTCACGATTGAGTAGGTATGAACAACTTCACCAAATCAAAATTAATCAAATTCTTCAGCTTTAATATCTCCAACTTTCTCTGCGTTGTAAGATGGATAATCGTGCTCTGGACTGCGGTTTCGTTTCGAGCTCGGATTTGTGCGGAATTACAGTTTCGCAAAGATCGACTGACGACGGGCCATTGTCTTTGGCATGGGAGGGAGGCATCGAACCCCGATAAGCCGATAATTACACTTCACTCCTCTCCTCTCTCGCCGCTCTCCTTTTCCTTTGCTTCACTGCTGACTCTTGTTCTTTTCGTTCATTGGATAAAATTCCTCCACTAACTCTTAATAGACGAAGACGAGACGACAGAAAGAGGCACACAGAAAAGAATGAAAGAAAGAATGAAAGAAAGAAAGAATCATAAAAGAAACGAGAATAAATTGGAAAGCGGCGGAAATTATACGCCCGAGGTCGACTCAAAACGCTAATCGCGTTAGCCAAATTACCGATTTGTTCCCGTTAAGCTGCTCGTATTACTTTTCTAAGTCTTCTTCTCCTTCTTCTTCGTCTTTGGTTTAGAGTTCAAAGGAATTAAGGTGAACAAAGGCGGAGGTTTGGAGTTAGTGGTGCTACGTGCGCCGGTGTGGCCTTGTTAAGCTTTAAAGGTGTTCCCATGCAGTTTAGTGCGGCTTTTGAGTTTTAGTGTTTAAAGTACAGCGCAGGTAATATTAGCAATAAACAATGTGACGTACTCAGGGAGTAGACGATTGAATCCAAGAATAATCTCGGACCCAATTTACTCCTTACTGCATAGCTAGGGGACTATGCACTGAGAACACATATTAGGCATTAAACACAAGTTGCAGCTTGGTCTAATCCTAGCAGAGTCCAGGGAGACAACCTTTCGAGTCGTCTGCCCCACACCAAGTGCCTTCCCATGGTCCAGGCCCTCGTATTTATACGCAGGCCAGGACAATAGAAGTCGCCTGAGGTATTACGTTGCGTAACCGCTAACAGGTTGGAGCCGGCTCTAACTGGTTTGAACAATAGAGTAGCCTCGTTCCCGGCTGTTGACGTTCGGCCAACTTCCGGTGTAGACGGAAGTTGATAGGCCGCCAAGCAGCTTATGTAACTGCAAGGTGCACCGTGTGCGTTCACACAAGGTGCGCCCTGCTATTCGTAAATAGCGTGTTACAACAACAAAACACAACGGAGCTGTAGTGATTACGGCGCCCAAAATACAGGGCCTGCAAGTCAACCAGTTGGCATTAAAGACTGGCCTTTTTGGACCATACTTGTCTGAGAGAGAAAGAAAAATAACTGCCCTTCCAAATAAAAAAAAAACAAGTGCTTAATGCTGACTCGTATAGATTTGTTAACCTTTAATTGTGATATATTGCTTATTTATTGGTTCAGAGCTGTTACAGAGTTACAAACTTAACAATATTCACATTCTTCTATTGGTTTGAGAGTTCAGCTCTTTGCATTTCAGTTTGACTCAGAAACGGTGGAAAGACAGTCCCTTGAGTAAAAGGGTAAAAAATATGTCAGTTTTTGTGGCCAATAGAAAGGCAAGAATCCTACGAACTACGCCACACTTTCACATGAGAATCGTAATTAGTGGAAAATAATTATTTCCTGCCTAGCAGGTCCTCAGTACCCCAACGCCATCTTGGATTTGTTGGGGTTGTTGACGACGTGCTGGACAAGAGATCATTATTTGTAATCTTCAGTGTTGATCACGATTTGTGTAATATACTAATCGATGTTTACTTTTTTAGATGTGTACAATATGGTGGAGCAGTTCGGAGGCAAGTGCATAAAGTGGTGGCGGAGTTTGATGGACTCTTGACTCCATTGAATCTCTTGCGTGTATTTTTTTTCGTCACTGTAAGTTAGGCCAAAAAATTATTTCCTAGGTTTTAGAATAAATCCAGGGATTCAGAGTTACTGGGATTAAGTGAAACGAACCCCACATCCTGTAATTAGTCACTGAACACTACTTTTAAGTTACTATACTGGTTCCAGTTGATTAGCGCTTGGTTCCTGATGAATAGTTTCACTGCTTTTAAGGATTAATTTGTTGTGTTTTTTTTACTTTGGAGATGGAGCCTTACATCCTGCATTTTACACTTTAGCGTTTTTTTGTCATTATACGTCACTGTCTTTTTACGTCAAAGGAATGCTCTCCATTGGCTTTTATGTTTTAAACCTGTTGCTTCAGATTATTGCTAAAGCCATCAAGTCATGCGCCGCTGAATGCGCACTATGCGGGATGGACTGGTCCATTTTACCAGAATGTTTGTGTCGAATGGGAAGTGAGACAGTGGAACATTTCTTGCTGGAATGTCCAATCTATTACCGGCAGAGAATCCGACTGTTAGTTACAGTGCATCAAGGACCGTGTACTGACTGTTGGGAGCCTGGCCTAATACCGGATGCTCTGATCGGTGTGCGATGCGAGCGGTTGCTATGTTTTATGTTTTGTGATGATTCTGATATTAGCCTGAGCTATGTGATGGTCTGACGCACTTGACTGTGTTGTGTTCATTTCCTTTTTTTTAATATGAAATTGTTGTTTTGTTGTAATTCCTTTGTAATTGTTTAATGGTTTTGATTTGACAGGCGCCACTGAGAACGATGAATTGTTTCTTTGTTCGTTTACAATATCTTGTTGCTGAATTTTGTAGTGGGTCTGATAATCCCTGAGGTTAATTCTCTCTTAATAAACTGAACTGAACCGAACTGAACCGGGGGTGACAGCTTCCTAAATAAATCTAATTAGGAGAGCCATAAAGGAGAGCACGCAGGGCTCGACCATAGAATAAAAAGCTAACTAAATATAGCCTCTTGCCTCTTCCAGGACTACGCGGGGTAAGAGCGGTATTTGTGGCTACTGATACCTCTGATAATGCTTTGATAATATGATAATGCTTTGCCCTGGTGGTGCTTCGAAGGGAAAGCATTATCAGACGTATTAGTAGCCGCAGCTACCGCTAAGGGTCCCGCGTAGGCCTGGAAGATGGGAAGAGGCTCTATTTAGTTAACTTTCTAATGTGCAGCTCGATGAAGTGTCCATCTTAATGCTGTGCAATATTATAGTACGCTCGCTATCTCGTTGTGGGACGCGATCAAATATAGAACGACTAGTCCAAACTATTTTCTGTGACGACCCACGTTAAACATATGCTTTATAGGTTTTAACCCAATATCAAGGATAAGGATATGTGCACTCGTATAAAATGTGAAAACGGAGCCAGTAGCATAAGCAGCAACAATAAAAAAAAAACTAATATTTCGGTATCATATTACAAGAGCGATACCATCTTAAAAGTTGTCCGTCACAACAGTTTTTCTTCCTCATGCACGCTCCCGTTTGAAACAAGCACGTCTTGGTTAGTACAGTTACAAATTAATGAATCCTGGAATCTATAGTTACAAATCCTAGGGTGATATATATTTTTGGGCATCTTTATCATGAATATGTACTCGGACCACAACAGTGCTGAATAATCCCTACTCCGTACCACAATTTTATGTTTTGGAACTGACCATTTTTAAATCAACGACACCAGCATGGTGGAATCCGACTGTAATAACGTAATGTAAGGCGGTTTTTATGTTTTTATTGCTTTTAACTCTGAAGATGGTATCGCCCTTTGTGATATGATAAATGTGAAATCGGAGCCAGTAGCACAAGTGGCAACAATTAGTTTTTATTGTTGCCGCTTGTGGTACTGGCTCCGATTTCACATTTCAACCCAATAAATTATTGCGGAAAAATACTAGTATCGTGCTATGATTAGTCCAGACATGAGGCACTTCCGCGTGCAACAGCGTTCCACGAGCGTGAAGCGGTGAAGCAGATGGCTTCTTTAAGCCAAGGTCGACTGGGTTAGAAATCGCGTCTCTCACCCCTGACTCGACGTCAGTGCACGCGCGAGTCAGATCGTCGATGCGTTTTAGCGTTGGTTTGGTGAACCACGATTCTGGCGATGTTGAATCAACTGTCCTGAATTCGGGAAATGATACCCACAGTTTTTGTCCCAGTTGAACTTGAGGCAAGGAATGGAATATGAAGCCAAAATTACAACAAGCGATAGTGGGTTTCCTACGGACCTGTATGCATTTATTAGCTCCTAATCTAATCTACTCCCAATAATGATAATCATTCCCCCTACTAACAACCAACCGTCAAACTAATTCCACCGACTAACTTGTGACGTTAAAGGAAATACTTAACCATTGCTACCAAAGGTAGAAACGGTTAGGTTTTTCATTTAACCTTTGCACTAATGCAGGGCAGGGTTTCTTGGCGGTTGTTCGTTGGCGGGGATGATATCACTACTTTCCAAGGCGAACACGTTTTGGTCAGTATGTAAGGCTGCTATGGAAGTGGGCGATTATTCTCAAGGCACAATGCTCAAGCTTAATTCACTCCTTACTATACCACGGGCCACGGCTGTTTGCCGTGACGTCATCATGAGTTAGCCAATGACGAAAGAGAATAACGGCTCTCTAGCCGTCTGAATGGACTAGCCCAGTAACGTGAAACGCACATCACGGCAAACAGCCGTGGCGCGTTGTTTACGCAGCTAGGTTACTATGCACGCAGCATTACATATTAGGCTATCAGAGGAAATTATCCTTCTGTTGCACCTCGTAAGCTCCAGAGATCCGACCTTTCAGCCAGTACCCCAACACCAACTAGCGAACCAGTCGTTCATCCTCGCGTTTTATACACGAGGAGAACAATAGGGTTAGCCTAAGGCTCTACGTCACGTGACTGGCTAGCAGGCGCGACCCGGTCCTAACTGGTTGAACAATAGGACTCGCTCGTCACCCGGCTGTTGGGAGCTGTGCCAACTCCCGTGTGTGCACGATAGTTAACGGCGCACAACAGCTATGTTATCGGCAAGGTGCACTACAGAGTGCTATCTCCGTAAGTTGCGTGTTGCCGTACATGTAAGCCGTTACAAGTACATGGGTAGGGCTTGGTACGTCATGTAGAAAACTTGGTGGCAGCCATTTCTACTCTGATATCACTACTTTGATCGGTTGAAAATTGGTGGGAACTTTCGCCGTTTTGTGTTTTGTTTCTGATATTTGAATTTCGTCTTGACATCGATTCTCGATCGATTGACCCCGATTCTCGTCTTGACATCGCCCATCATTTCTTCATTGAATGAATCATCACTTTTAGGATCAACTCCTGTTGTGTTCAAAATGTTTAAACAAATATTTTCTGCATACTTCTGCCGCAGTTTATCTTGTTAGGTAAATCGCCTATTAAAGGCCCATGGGCTGTTACAATTAATTCGATTAAAAAATGGGGGGGGGGGGGGGAGGCCATTACAAAGTTCTAATTCGAATCTTACGTCTGACCAGGGACGGTATTTAGGCCTAAATCTATCGCAAAAAATTCGCCGTTTATGCGATCATTCACATACGTGACCTGAGTTCGGTCTAGCATTAACGCAATGCCTTTATTCTCATTTGTTCGGAATTTTGTTCATTTTACTAGTTTACTTAGTTTGCTTTATCTAAGAAGCTTTTAGTCAATTTTGGTGCAGAAAAGTCACGATTTAAGGAGACGAAACATTGATTTCCTTGAATGTATGAAGCTTTTAGTCAATTTCTAGTAGAAAAATTACGCTCTAAAATGCTTTAAGATCATAAATCGTGTAATAATCTGGTTGCGGGGGGGGGGGGGGCTGTAACTAGTTAATATCACGATTTCTGACCATCGAGCATTTTAGGGAGGGTGGGCCGCAGCTTTGTCAGGGCTGTTAATGTGCGATGTGCGGTAGTGACTTAACTAATGCAATGTAAGCAAAAATAAAAAGAAACACACCATAATATCGGCCAAATCACACGTGGGACCATCCAGCAGAACACCTGGACACTACTGTCACATCTGTTAAAGCATTATAAAAAAAAATCAGAAATGAACACTCGTCCTTTTCCATAGCTCAGTTTAGTTATTTCCGGAAATCTCACCCTGCAGCTATCGCGCCGAGTGGCTTTCCTGCCAAACATCTGGGACGTGCGGGAAGTACGTTTTGTAATAACATGAAAAGGCTGACTGAGGAAAAATTGAACGTACAAAGTGAGTGCATAAGAGTGGACGCCTTTAATTAGTTAAAAACTTTCCATTACCGTAACTAGTTGGTAAAAGTATTTAATTCAATTTGTTGCAATTTATTATAACTCTGTAATCTAGACACAAGCTAGTATGTCGCGCCAAGATAGGCAACAAATATCACAATAAACAACCCATCAATTCAATTGTCGAGGTTGTAAACCATTGCAGCGTGACGCCATAGCGTCAGTGTCTTATATCTTGAAGCATATTTGGGCACATTTCAGGTACTTAGGGAAAAATAATAATGCGGTACAAAAGCTTAAATTGTGTTGAAATTGAAAGCAATGACCCACCTGACAAAAATTAACTCGTGTAGGAATGCCAGCTAAGCTGCTTTCCATGCAAAATCGGACCCTCAATATCGTTGAAAATGTGTTACTAGTTGCTAGCTAGCTAGTCCGCTCATCCCCATATTAAATCCCATAGGGCGATTATTCATCTATACCGAGATAACGGAAAGGCTTCCAGCTATGAAATTGAATGAATGGGTGCAGTACAATACGAACTGCGTACCTTTTATGGTTTGAAGCCTGGGGCGTAACGGGGATGGCGTGGGAGGGCGCGTAAGTACTAAAATATTGTTATAACCATTGTTAGTATTGTCGGCATCGTCTCTCATTGGACCGCCAAAGTTCGGACAATGACAACGTGTATACTGACGTGCGTGCCTAGACACACACAAGTATATAACGATAAATCTGAACAACGTTGCCAAAGAAATTGTATTCACGTCCAATTCACGAAAAATAAACCAATTGTAAAAACAAAGCAAAATAAACAAAGCCAAAAACTGATAAAGAGGCCACGAAGTTGAGAGTGGTTAGGCCCTTCAAATGAGTGATATCAACACACCAAAACTACCTAAAACAAATTACAACAAAATTAAAAGCAAACCAAAAACCTACAAAGAGGTGACTAAGTTGAGAATCGTTCGGCCTATAGGCAAAAGGTAGTAGCAAAGTGTTGAAAACCAATTTCTTGTTGACGTGGCACTTTATTATAAATCTGCACGGTAGTGGAGTTGAGTAAATACACAATTAAAAAAAAAAAAGAAATGATATCATATCAAAAACCAAAACTGGTAAAAGAGGCCGCCAAGTTTCGAATGGTTCGGCCCTTCAAAGGAGTGATATCAACATAGCAAAATATTCTCTAATTTAATCGCACCGAATAATACTTTAGACGTTAAATGAAAACTTGAACATTGCTACCGAAAGTAGCATTGTTCTAGTTTTCATTTAACCTTCGAACTAATAAGCGGTACGATTAACTTTGTGAATGTTTTGGTGTGTTGATATCACTCCTTTGAAGGGCCGAACCATTCGGAACTTGGCGGCCCCTTTTATCAGTTTTGGTTTTTGATATGATATCACTCCTTTGAAGGGCCGAACCATTCGGAACTTGGCGGCCTCTTTTATCAGTTTTGGTTTTTGATTTAGGACGAATATAGGAAACTGAAAACTGAAGTTAATAAATTAATAAACGAAGCCAAGCAAAGTCATTTTCAGAAGCTATTTGATGAGGGTCGTTCTGACTCTAAAAAAATGTGGGAAAATGTGAACAAAATTCTAGGCCGTCGAAAAATAAATATTGACGAGTCTTTAAATAAAGCCTTTCACAAAGTTGAAAGAAAAAAAGTAAGAAATGATTTTAACGTCAATTTTGCAAACCAGGTCCCAAAACTGAAAAAAACCTTCCAAAATCGCTTTGCCATCCTGAAGCAAAATAACGCACAATTAAACAATAGCTACACACACAAATTAAGGAAACTTCAGGAAAAGATTATAACGAATAAATCTAATACTAATACAATGGGAATATTTCACACGACTATTGACGATGTTTGTTCTATTCTAACAAATATGAAAAATAAAAACTCATGTGGCATTGATGGCTTCAAATTGAAACACTTCTTAAATAGCAAATTCAACTCTGCAATTTTGATTTCTAAACCCATAAACAAAATTATTGACACGGAAACATGGCCTCAACGTTTAAAATGCCAGATGCTGAGACCCATCTTCAAAAAAGGTTCCAAATCTGATATGAACAATTACCGTCCAATCTCACTGCTACCAACAATTAACAAGATAATTGAAAAGGTTTTTGCAGACAAAATTACTAAATTCCTTAATAAAAACTCGTCGTTGTCCGTTAGGCAATTTGGATTCAGAAGTAAAATGAGTACAAGTGACCCACTTAAAGCCATAAACGAGATAGTTTCTCAGGCATTAAATGACGGAAAACTGGCTGGTGGTATTTTAATTGACCTACAGAAAGCCTTCGATACGATCGACCATGATATTCTGTTTAGTAAATGTGACCGCATTGGGCTACGTGGAAAGATACTCCATATTCTGAAAAGCTACATGGGCGATCGCAAGGTATGCACCAGAATAAACCAGGAAAACAGTGACTTTCTAAATGTTAAACATGGGGTCCCCCAAGGTTCAGTCCTGGGTCCTTTACTTTTCCTTATCTACGTAAATGATATTGAGAGAATTGTTACAAATTGTGACATTTTTCTTTTCGCAGATGATATTTTCCTCCTTGCTTGTAATCATGAATATGATAAACTTTTGTCCATGTTGCAACATGATTTTGACTTAATAAACTCCTGGTTCATAACAAATGAAGTCTTCATCAGTGAAGAAAAAACAGTCTGTATGACTATCAAATCCCCGCACACTCCGAAGTTTTCTGTCAAAAACATTTTCCTTCATTCTAAATTCTGTACGACAAGGAACTGTGATACTACCTGCTTTAAAATTAAAAACGTAAGTGAAGCAACTTATTTAGGATTCCAAATCGACTCACAATGGACCTACAAAAGGCAGATCGATAAAATTGCACAAAATTTACGTAAACTTATGCCTAGTCTCTATCACATCAGACACCTCCTTAACATAAAAAACAAAAAAAATGATCTATTATTCTTTGGTTGAAAGCTTGATTAGATATGGTATTGAAATATATGTATTTGCTGCTAACTGCCACATAAATAGACTGCAAAAACTGCAAAACCGAATCGTAAAAATTCTTTTTAACGAATATGGAAATTTAAAATCTAAACAAATATACAGGAAAACAAAAATACTCAAAATTAAACAACTTAGAGATTTCGTTATAATTCTAAAAAACTATTTTAACTGTGACCACAAATTAAGCTCAGCAATAAAGAATAATTATTTCAGGAAAACCACATATCGATATGAAGTGCCTTTTGCCAAGAACCAATATGGCAAACGAACAAACAAATATAAAATCCCTTCTATATT
>JAHWFP010152309.1:0-22974 GCA_023313725.1 Lithobius niger | reverse complement strand
GGGGGGGGGGGGGGGGGGGGACACGTGCTGGTGTACAGGAGCTACAGGTGGAGGTGCCCCCGGCCCTTGTAGCGTCTCACTGGTTGGTTTGAATAGTCCAGCAGCTACTTCATGTAAAAATTATTGATTTGGCCACGGTACGCTTGTAAAAAATCTGCATTTTCTGCAAATTTTTCTTCATATACGCGTTCACTTTTTCATTTTTAAATTAATTTTTGAGAGCCTTACGTCATCTGACGCACACGGTTCGTGTAGGTGAACATGCTCTATTTTAAACGTTGCTAGACAATTTTGAAGACGAAAGAATTTTAGTAAAAAGGGACAAACCTGGGAATATGATCCAGGAAATCTCCGATCATTGACGGGGGAACGAGATTATGTCCGTAATATGCCAGAATATTTCCCAAAGCCGCTGAAGGAGACTTAGTGTCTCTCAACCTACCCTAATTGACCCTTACCGGTAGGAGTCCTTTCTTCAAGAAACTATCCTGTGTCCACTCCTACTACTCATCAAATAAACACAAAGAACAATTAAAACCACGGATTAACACCTATTGTTGTTGTTTTTTTTGGCAAAAACTGGCTTCAGATATTCCCTGTTTCTCGTTTCACAGCCTGCTGAACTTATTCCTTCCATGTTCTTTTGCCAAAGCCTTTTTTGTGTGTTTACTCCTTGATTCATCGTCTGTCTATTCCGGCAATAAACCCTTAATCCTTTTTTGGCAGGCTGTTGCACATTCCTTTAAATTCTCCTCAGGTAGAAATCCGCTGGACTTATCGCATAATTTTCCCTTTTCACAGGCTGCTGGGATTATTCTATACCGGTGGTCCACAAAAAACTGACTACCGAATAAGTCAAAATAACGCGGAGATCGGTTTAGGTTAGCTGTGTCGGTGGCAAAATCCTGAACAAGCGGATTGAACGAAGAAGTAAAATTCCGTGCAAAAACAATTTTTCAAGGGACACACAAAGTAAAGAAATTAAAACTGCAACCACATCAACACCACTCACTCAAGACTGCCTGCACAAAAAGGAGAAGAAACTGTTTCTAATGTGTTATGACGTCATTGTGTTACGTTATGTGTCATTGGAAGCCCACCTTTTCTAGTTAGCACCCCTCAGAACCTGGAGATGACAGAAAAATTAATCAAATCCAATGAAACGAAGATTTTCTGTCCTCTCCTGGTTCTGAGGGGTGCTAACTAGAAAATTTGGACTTAGAAAATTGGGTCGTCAGTTTTTTTTGGTCCACCCTGTATAATTCTGTCATGGTTAATCCAGCTGTACTTGTTCTTGAATTCTCCCTTCAAAAATACGTAGTGGTTGGTTTTATTCCTTATTCTCCCTTGGCAAAAACCTGCTGGACTAATTCTTTAATTATCCTTTGGCAGAAACCTGCTGTACTTTTCACATAATTCTCCCTTGGCAAATGCTGCAGGAATTATTCTATAATTCTGTCGTGGTTAATCCATCTAGACTTGCTCTTGAATTCTCCTTTCGTAAATACCTACGGGGTTGTATTCCGTATTCTCCTGTGGCAAAAAAAATCGGCTGGGACTATTCTTTAATAATTTATGCTTTGGCAGAAACCTGCTGGACTTATCACATAAAGCTACCTAGACGAATGCAGATAGAATTATTCTATCCCGCAAGACTTGTTCCTGTAGTCTCCATTCATAAATAAATACGGGGGCAAACCTATTTACGTTGCCTTTTGGGCTTAAATGTCAGACTGCCTGAGTAGGGAATCGAACCCACGACCTTTGAAACCAAAGGCCAGAGTCCTACCACTCGGCCATACTGACATATGGCCTAAGGAAACGTCCGTAGGAAGCATTTTACACGCATACATGTACATATAATCATACACTTCCCATCTGCACTGGTGGGATGCTTATCTGCGCATCACACACCAAGTGAACAGAAAGGAACACTCTTAAAGCGTGAAATAAGGTTATAAACACGGCAGAAAGCCAAATGGGCTCGATAAGTGTTAAATGGCAGTATGGCTGAGTGGTAGGACTCCGGCCTTTGGTTTCAAAGGTCGTGGGTTCGATTTCCCCACTCAGGCAGTCTGACATTTAAGTCCAAAAGGCAACGTAAATAGGTTTGCATCCGTATTTATTTAACACTTATCGAGCCCAATTGGCGTTCTGTCCCGGTTATATCTTATCTATATATATAATACGCTTAGGTTGGGGAAGCAAATTCATCATTATTATGCAGTACAATGAGTAACAATCACTGCATGCACAACCGTTGTTGGGTTTGTTGGGCTTGGTATCAGAACAGAGAAACGTCCTCCATTGAAAATAAACATTTGCTTTCATAACACAAATCAGCAGGGGTTCAAAGAGGGAGCAGAGATGGGGATATTCAGACCACACAATAGGGGAAACCGGGACCCACTACAGTGTTACGCTCAGGTATGCGGGAACCAGCTAGCCGGCGTATGTTACGCAGGGGGTACAGCTAGTCCATTCATAAATACCTACTAGTTCTATTTCATATTCTCCCTTGGCAGGAAAAAAACCAGCTGAACAAATTCTTCAATTATTATTCTTTGGTAGAAACTTGCTGGACTTTCTAATATCACTTAGCTCTCACCCACAAAGATCTCTAAGACAGACTGTTACTCCTTGTTTGGGCTCGTCTGTATCATAGCTTCCTGTATGTGTAAGGCTTAATACTAGGTTTCACGTAGCATGCGAGACTGAAGTGGACGCACGAAGAACGAACTACCCCAATGTTAGCATTGATTAGTGTTAGCGGGATGCACAAAAACGTGGTAATACTTTCATTATTAGATTTACCGGTGTTGCAGCACTAAACGAATATTCGAAAAATATACGCAAAAATACGCAACCACAGTTACGCTCAATCTCACAACACAGAAATCAGTCAATTTAGCCAATTTTCGTCAGTTTATGTTGGAGGTCGACGGAAACTTATCCCAACTGTCTTCGTCAGATTTAGTTTGAAGAACCATACGAGTTGAGTTGTGTTTGAGTGAATAAGCAACTTGACTAAACCGGAAGTTTAAGAGCGCGGCATCAAAGGACGTACCGTTCACGCCAATCGGCACTCGTAGCCGCGTGATCAGAAATTTACACCCAACGCACTAGGTTTAATCCCTCTAAACCATATTTCAACATGGCGGAGAAAGCAGACAACGCCTACTATAACGCGGTACTAAACTGGTATAACGGTACTAAATTGGATTTAGTAATTTTTTCAATTTTTCTACTGATACGACATTTTAACTTGGTTAAACTTACTGTTGTCACGAGAAGATGACTCATTCTACACCGGTTTTCTTGCAAATATCATGCATTCATAAGCACCCCGTCTCGTGTGTTACAAAAATACCATATTTACCTCCCCAACAATCGGCATTAAGGTTTCGTTCGACTGTCAAACTTTGTTACAAAACACACTGGCACCTACGCCTTGCAATATAACAATCTCTTATCTTACCGACGTTTGATACAGCATAAACAACGTAGTACAGGGCGTATTTCACAGAAAATTCCACCGCCTACGGTGGAATTCCATCCGTCTACGAGCGGATCAACCGCGAATACCTCATGGCGGCTTGGTCAGGCGGAAGTGGGAGACGCGCTTTGTGTTCTGGGATACATTCGCGAGTCACGCCATTGCCTAACTAGATTACACCGGTCACGCTTGCCATCGAAGACTACGCACTTCGGCTATGCATTTAAGCTGGGAGTTACTCATCCACCCAAACACAAGTCAACTCCTATGGAAGAACTAAGGTGCTTTTGGCTTACATGCGTCGTCTGCAATGCGCGGCCCTCGTGGCCTCCGAGTTGGTCAGGTTTTTTTCGAATTCTCTGAACTCTCACAGTATCATGTGTTTACGTATTTTTAAACGAACATTATTTTACGGTAACGGTGACTATTCTTGAAGTCTTCGGACGATTTACTGCTACGTCAAAGGATGGTTCAACACATTTTTAATGAGAATAGAAAACGTCGTAGCGTATTATACAGTACAATACACACGTACCTTGCTTCTTCTTCTGTTTGAAATTCATGAAATTAAACCTCCACAGGCTTTGTTTTTGTCGTCGAGTGGGCAAAGAGGAACAAAGCATGCAGCCATTGCTGTTAAACTTTCAAAATTTGGTGTCAACTCAATGTTGTAAGCATAAAATCCGCGTATCGCGCGTCACGAGTACCTTTCACAGTTCAATCCTCATGCTAGAGCAGTTCATTTTCGGGGTGTTCGCAGCGTGGCTGGTGGCAAAATCTGTGGTTAACGGGACGACGCGTCCAATTGCTAACGTTAAGCCTTTTACGTCCAGGAAACTATGGCCCCAGCCGGCGTAGCCTAGCTCTTATCCATAAAGTATTCTCTACAGACGAGCTCAAACAAGGGAGAAACAGTCTGTCTGGAGCTTTGTGGTGAGATCTAACTGATATTAAATGATCAATTGGTAAAAATAGGCCTAAGCCCGGGTGTCAATCATTCAGTTGAATGGGGCCCTAAACTAGCACAAGTTTCAGTTATTTTGCTTGATGAAACCGTATTCGTTTCGTCCTGGACTTTCAACATAATTCTCCCTTGGGAGATCCTACGGTGTTGTTCTGCAACGGTCCATGGTCCGTTCGGCTGAACTCGCTACGGAAATCTCTTTTCGTAAGGGCACGTTTATCAACCGCTCACTTTTGCATGTTAGAAGCTAGCAATCACCTCAAATTCCAACATGGCAGCGGTTTCATGTCTCGCAACGAAAACAGCAAATAACGTGAGTCAGAAGCGTTTGGGAAAACTGTTTCGTCATGAGGAATTCTTTAAATTATTGGTACGGATTATAAGACTGCAAGTATCTACTCAAACGATGTCCCATTTAGCGTTGTTACCATGGCAATGTCACCTTTGCCATCGCGATGGAGTTCTAGCTGCGAGAATGCAAAGGCGAGTCGCTGCGTAAACGCGCCCTAATACCTGCTGATATTATGCCATATTCCTTGGCAAAAGAACCTGCATAGCTAATTCTTTAATTCCCCTTCGCAATAATACGCTGGACTTAAGCTCGTTTCTCCATGGCAAAGACCATCTGGTCTTATTCCTTAATTATTCCTGGCCAAATTCTGCTGCACTTGCATCTTCCTTGGCAAATCCTGAGGGATTTTTTTCTTTAATTCTATTTCTCAGTGCCGCAATTCTCCTTTGGAATAACGTTTTGAATTTATTCCTGGCTTCTGGTGTTGACCCGATTCTAGGACTTATTCCATGGTCTTCCTTCGCGAAATTCTACTAAAGTTATTCTTTAATTAGCACTGCCGCACGCCGTGCTTATTAGAGTTCCTTTGCGCACGAGAGTTTCAGAAAATTGGAGAGGAGGCGGATGCGGCGGAGCGGCTAACAATGTCAAAATGTTACAATGCTGCAACGTGTAACAATAGGGTAACAATAGGCGAGGCGCACAATATCGGATTATAGCTCACTCGAACCAGATGCAACGATAGTTGGGTGCCGGGAAACTAACATTGTCGTTGTTTGAGCTAGCTACCTCGTTGTGGAGAACCAAAATTAAATGGTCTTGATTTTTCCTTAAATCTTCAAGTTTTAAACCGTAGGGTGCGAAGTCTTTAATTTTGAGACGGCCTCAAAATTGGGCGGCCGACATGACTGAATGACTTATTTACTTTTTCAATGCGGGCTTCGATAAGCCAGTTGAATTGTTCCGGCGATTGTTGCCACGATACTGAAACAATCCAGAATCAACTACTCATCGAGATGACGCATGCTAAATCCAGAAATACGCTAATGTGTTGCCATCAAATAATAATCATGGGACAAACCTTCGGCGGAACCTAAACATAAGTATCCGTTTCTAATGTTCTGTTTTTTTTTTTCGAAAACAAAAATCGGAGGACAGTGGAGACATATAAAATGGAAGCGAAAAAAGCCAACAAGTTAACTGAACCAAAAACGCCTTCGCCGTTTAGAAAAAAAAAACCATTAGAGCTCGTATCCCCATACTCACAGCCCTGAAGGTACACGAATAAAAACGAATTACAGTTCACTCGAACGCAACGAACTATAATTTGAACTCCCAATTCGCAAAACGTAAACCCACAAACACACACAAAATAGACGCCATAAACAGCAAAACGCTACAAAATTGAAAGATAAAAATGCATACACACAATGAACACAAATTATAGTTCGCTGCGTTCGAGTGAACTCTAATCCGTTTTTACTCGTGTATCTTCAGGGCTGTGAGTATGGGGATACGAGCTCGAATGTTTTTTTTCCAAACAGCGAAGCCGTTTTTTGCTCAGTTAATCCTTATCCTTTTTCGTTTCTCATTGAATTACGTTGCCATGCAAATAGCAATGTACTGATAAAGAGTCGATTTTTCAATTCCCTTTTTTTCCCCAACTGTCGTCTTCGACCTTTGTGTAACACGGTCGGCCTTTAAACATTATTATTTTTTTGTTCCCTTCTATTGTACCTCCTCGTCCCCCCCCCCTCCCCCACCGCTTTATTGAGTTTACCGCTACGCTGGCCTTACTTTCGTGCCGAACCGCCCACGAAGCGGACCAATCGGTTGGTAGGATCGTTGCTTTGAACTTTTAACGGCATCGCGGGAATTTATTTGGCCGATTCCGACCATAACGTAACGCCGTTAACGTCTGGACGGGTCACGTTGTCAGCGGTGAGGGTGAGGGAGCGCGAGGGAGACGGGTCGGGGGAGGAGGGAGGGAAGACTTGTAGCAAACCAAGATCAGTCCGTCGATTCTTCTCGTAACGAAGGTTGCGATCATTGGCGAACGACGGCAGAAAAATGGCGACGAGAGAAGAAACAGAAATAAAGTAAACAGTTGGTGAGCCTTTGATGTCAGGTAAAGGCACTTACCGTGAACCGGGTTCGAACTGGAGAACGAGTTTCCCCGCCCGACGCCCCCTTCCCCCAATGATTCGCCACGTCGAATGAAACGTAATCGCATAAATTGCATAAAATTGGTGGTTTTGCGCAACGTTATTTTTGTAGTGTATGATTCTTGCCGATTCATTCTTGCGACTAAAGGGCCGGTTGACGCAACGACTCGTCATAGCTTTCTCGCTGCTACAAGCTAAAAATCGTCTGAAATTCCAATATCGCGGCGGTTTTAGCTCTGCCGAACGGCCACGAAAACAGTCACTGATGTGAGTTGAGAAGTGATTGGGGACAATCGTTGTATCAGGAGGAATTCTTTATCTAGACACACGCTACTGTGTCGTGCCAAGTTCGGCAACAAACATCGCAACAAACATCACATCAATTCAATTGTCGCGGTTGTAAACCATTGCACGCGACGCCGTAGCGTCAATGTTTAATATCCTGAAGCATAGTTGAGCACATTTCAGCTACTTGCAACGGCCAGATTCCCAGGGTGACCGCCTGGGAATCTGGCTGTTGCAGGCATAGGGCCTTAGGGCTTTGGGCAGATGACCAGGAGTGGTTAACGCTCGTTAAACCCTTTGAAGCTACTTGAGGAAAAAATAATAATGCAGTGCAAAAACTTAAATTGTGTTGAAATCGAGAGCAATGACCCACATGACAAAAATTGACTCGTGTACGAATGCCAGCTAAGCTGCTTTCAATGCAAAATCTGACCCTCAATAACGTTGTAAAAGCGTTAATTTCCATAGGGAGATTATTCATCGATACCGAGATAACGGGAAGACTTCCAGCTATGAAATTCGGCGAACGTGTGCAGTACAATACGAACTGCGTACCTTTTATGGTTTGGAGCCTGGGGGTATAACTAAGGCGTGGGAAGGCGCGTAAGTACGAAAATATTGTTATAACCATTGTTAGTATTGTCGACATCGTCTCTCATTGGGCGGCCGAAGTTCGGACAATGACAACGCGTATACTGACGTGCGTGACTAGACACACACTAGTGTATTACAATAAATCTAAACAACGTTGACAAAGAAATTGTATTCACATCCAATTCACGAAAAATAAATAAACTGTAAAAACAAAGCAAAATAAACAAAGCTAAAAACTGGTAGAGAGGCCACCAAGTTGAGAGTGGTTCAGCCCTTCAAAGGAGTGATATCAACACACCAAAACTAACTAAATAAAGCAACTTACAACAAAACTAAAACCGAACCAAAAGCCTATAAAGAGGTGACTAAGTTGGGACTCGTTCGGCCTCTAAGCAAAATGTAGTAGCAAAGTGTTGAAAATCAATTTCTTGTTGACGTGGCACGTTATTTCACATCTGCACGGTAGTGGAGTTGAGCCTAATACACAATATCAAAAAAAAGGACTAATATCATATCAAAAACCAAAACTAGTAAAAGGGGCCGCCAAGTTCCGAAGTTCCGCCAAGTTCGAAGGTTAAATGAAAACTAGAACATTGCTACTTTCGGTAGCAATGTTCAAGTTTCCATTTAACGTCCAAAGTATTCTTCGGTGCTATTAAGTTGAATGTTTTGGTTGGTTGATATCACTCCTTTCAAGGGCCGTACCATTTGGAACTTGGCGGCCCCTTTTACCAGTTCTGGTTTTTGATATGATATCATCTTAATGTCACTGATTGCACGTCACCAAGCATTTATTTACTCACACAATGTCTGATTCCGCTAATTCGGGAAGCGTTGTTGCCACGGCAACGACGCCTTTGCAATCGCGATTAAATTCTAGCCGCGAGAATGCAAAGGCGAGTCGGTGCCTAAACCCGCCATTACTTTTACATTATTTTCAGCGAAATATATCGCTTTCGTATCCTAACCTCATTCCATGGAACCAACCTAAAACACGCGTATAGAAATAAAAATCAATTTAATTTCCATGTTACCGTGTAATACAGCTACCAAACGCTTTGTAATACTTAAATTTTTTATTATTTTCTCGATAATACCAAAGAGGAAATGTCGGGGCCGGGGGAAAGGGGGGAATGGAGGTAGATATTTCGAACCTAGTCTTGTTTAGTCTGAAAATTATGACATAGTTTCGATCTGTCTCGTGGCATTTAAGTTGAGGGCCGTTTTTCCGACTTAGACTTTTGTCTGGGATGTGGCGGGGGGGGGGGGGGGGTTTAAGGCACTATAAACATACAATTAAAAACATTTGTTAAAAGGTACATGCCTCTCGGTTGGCTTTCCTGTATCACTGAGTTACTTCATACGCGTGAAAGTGTTGCGAAGACAATCACTTTCCTTTTTTTTTTTCTAGTGAGAAACTATTTTTCTACATTCACTCTGACCTATGTAAACTTTACAAAAGCTATTTCCGCGCAGGATGCTCGAATGTCCTTTTAACATTTCAAATTTTTAAGTCACCTTGGAATTTATTTAATAAAGGTGTGTTAATGTGCAAGTATGTATCGCTTTGTGGTCTTCCCAAAACAAAACTTCTTAAGGATTCCCGCCAAGCTTTTTCGGTATTTAAAGTCGTGATATCAAACGCCAAATTAATTCCGCAGAGTAATAAATAGTTCGAAGGTTAAATGAAAAATCTGAAAATTGCTTACTGACTTTCAAGTGCAACTATGCAAATCCTTAAAAAGGGACATTCCTCCCAGAGCCATTTTTCTCGCACCTCCACATCTAGTACGGCCCCAAAGGAATATTTTACAGTTAGTCTTTAACTAGCTAAAAATCCGTTTTAAATCGTTTGCTGATAATTACTATGAGATCAAAGATGTAAAAGACTAATGCGGTAAATATTAGAATTAATTATTCCAATAGATCGCCGAAGAAAAATTATAATATACGAGCCTAAAAAATTATAAATTGTGATGTTAAACTACGAAAATCATTTCGGTTTGTGACGACACAATCTTTAACTGATGCTGTTTCGTATACTATTCCCAAAGCCAACTGAGATAATAGCTGCGTTCCTCGCTGGGAAGAACGCAGATATTTCAGTTAACCTTGGCGATGGTAACATGTGCGGCCGCGATCTGCGCATGGCTGTTATAAGGCAGGAGGAATGTGCCTTTAACAATTTTTGTTTTGAGGAGATATCACTGAAAGGTTGCAGTTTTTCCCCCTAGCAGTTGAGAGATGTAATGCCTAATAACCAGTGATTAGGTCCCATTTTTTTTGGTGGGGGCTTGCGGAAACTTAAAATCTTGAAAACGAGATATCTATTAGAATTTTTGGAGAAGCATTTAATTAAGACGTTCATTTAGTAAGACGTTCAGATTTCTTAAGAATTCCTCAGCTTAATGACAAATGTGTTATAACTGGGCAACAAAACCAATAAATTCTACCAATCTACTCTACCCAAATTTTTTTCACCCCCCCCCCCTCCCCCTCACACACATATGTTCCACTCCCTTTTTCACCTCCAACGGCATCCACAACCTCTAGATCTGTGACTAAAAACCCCAATGTGGCAACGCTGTTTTTAGGTGATTTGAATCGGTGATTTGAAGGAGTCTTTTGGCAAGGAAAGACTTCACAAATACAATTGCTGTCTGGGTAGTAAATTGTTTAATTCATTGCCTACCGATATTAAACTTGCTACTGGGCTGAAATCGTTCAAAAATATTTGTGAAAGTGGTTATTTATTAGATCAAAACCCTTAGCAATGCTGTTTAGCAATATGTGTTAACTAGTTGTGCCCGCGCGCCCCCCCCCCGCCCCCCTCCAGGTGTTTGGTCTTTGGTTTTAAATTTATCAAACCGAAGACTGAACATGTGAATGGCTCCCCACATATGCCCTCTCCCCCACAATTACTTTAACCCCCCAATCCCCACACTCCCGCCCCCTCCCCCCATACTCGCTTACCTGCCTCCCCCATACTCGCTTACCCGCCTCCCCCTACCCGAAAACGTCGCCCCGTGACATTCTCTCATTGGTGCAGCCCCGGAAAAGTCGCTGGCGCGTGTTTGACTGAAGGCTAAAAAAAACCGTATCACTGAGAAATCCAGCATTCAGTAAGCAAGTAACCCTATATGTTTATGTTAATCCTTTGAAACAATTCACCTCGGTACCGTGCATGGCTACATTGTTGCAAGCAACGATTGTTGTCGCCCACTTAACAATTCAACAATTCAACTCCTTTCTAGAAGTGAACATTTAGGAAATAAATGCGCCTTTCCATCGTATCAGCCTGCCAATTTCGAGGCCCCGAAATTAAGAACCAATCGTCGTTTGGTTTAAAGTTGTCTGGTTTAGTAGACACGGTTGTTGTTTTTTTTTTTTTTCTGATTTGGTTGCATTGTTTCCTGGTTCTAGCCGTCGACGGGCTGATGACCAGGAGAGGTTAACGCTAGCTGAAACCCGTTGAACCCGTTTTGTATATTTTTGTTTTGTCACTTCTTGTACAAATTGTGTCGTATCGACTTAAGTCACAAACCGTACATTTTGTTTCTTTAGCACTACGCAACGGAGAATTAGTTGTTGCTTTTATGGTGTTTTTTTTGTTTTTTTTTTTACCTGATTAATCCGATTTGCGATTTTTATTGAAGTAACATCGCAAATCGGAAAGGTAAAAAAAAAAACAATGTTACATTTTCGCCTAAGGAGTAATGTACATACGGTATTTACATTTTCGAATTATGTTAATTTTTTGTTTGCTATTATTTTTACGGGTAAATATGTTTTCTTAACATTTTTTTAGGGGTTTCTAGTAGGGGGGCCCGTGATTTCGGCGGCAAACGCTTTCCGACATCTGGCAACACTTCCTAAAAAAAAAAAAACATTCCTTTTGTAGGCCAGTCCGCTCCTTGAGTTCAAACAGTAGCTTCACCACGTGCGTCAGCATTCCCCAATATGTTGTTCCATTTTCGCAGACTTAACACGCATGCCGTTCAAACTCTAATAATAGTGTTGTTGATGGTAGGTCTAGCTGGGAGCACCCATTGACTTATGCGTCCACCCCTACGCCGCCGAGTCGATTCGCCCGCCGAGCACGGGATTCCACCGTACGGCATTGGCCGGGTAGGCATCGGGCTTGGAAGCCCAGTTGTGTTGGCAGCTCTGGACTAAACGCGGGTGCCTGTGCGCGCGTCTTCCGACGGTTAGTTTCGAACCGGTCGCACTGCCGTCACCACCTCAACAACACTTGGGCACTGACTGACTGGTTAAGTTGGGTTTTGTTGACAGTGTCGCCACCTTGTCGGTCAGTGAGAATTCGGTGAGCGGATAGTGCGACTCCAACGGGTTGACAACAACTTCGGGACTGGAAGGTAAGAGAAATTTCTGTATTTTGTTTTGCCGCCTGCGTTTGGTGTGAATGTTTGAATTTGGAGGTAGGTTTGGTGTTTCTAAACCTGGAAATGCTGGAAGCTTTAAGAAATATTTTTTTTTCCTCCTTCAAACATCATGAAAACCGTTTTTTTTTTTCCTGTAAAAAGGAAAAAAAATTTTTTTTTTTTTTTCTCTTTTAGAATTAAGGGCAAAAATAGCGAAGTGAAATAAACATTGGGAAAAATATAATTAAGCTAAAAATTATAAGTTGCTTTAACTTTTAACTTTATTAAAATGTAAAGTCGCCCCAGGTGGGCATTACGTGACCTACAGCTGTGTACATGTATGAGCAGTTAAAATTTAAGATAGAAAGTTACAAAAATAAATTTTTTGGGAGAAAAAATAATAATGTGAAATCACAGCATGCAGGATCATAGCCTGACTTGACATGTATTGCTTTTGAAATATTTCAAAATTTAGTATTGTCAAGGATTGACAATTTATTTCCAGACATGAAGATTTGAAACAATTTTATGCTTCAATTTCTCACTAGTGTGATTGTTTTGGTTTCGAAATAGATTGGAGAGCTGAAATCCTGGAAACAGAAAAAGCCTCCGGAAGAATTTTGTTTTCTCAAAATTTCAGAGAAAAACTTAGGGGAATTTGATACGATATTGATGTATAAATTTAAAATAAACATTCAGATAAAATTTTTAAAATGCTATAAATGGTATCGACGACGGTCGGAAATGGTAAAATTTACTATTTTATAAATACGTAAAAAATGTTTTAAAAATCGTGTGGATTTTGTCACTTGCGTGAATTGAGTTTTGGCGGTGTACTTTCAGAACTAGAAGGAAGCTTGGCTTTTTTAATACGGAGTTAAATTATAATTAGGTAGTAGTGGATATCGATATAACTAAGTAAAAATGCTGACACAAAGTCACCGTTGTAAAAATAGCACAACGTTGTTTTTGTGCTGTAAACAACTTCGAGGTGTGAACTTGTGACATTTTTTGTGGTTTAGTTTTTTTCGCTTTATTGTGTATGGGTTTGAAGGTGTTCCGTGTGTCGAAACTAGCTCGGTAAATTATGTTTATGTTTGAAAATTAAGGCAACAACAGTGTACTGAATTACAAAAAAACTCAATTTTAAATGAGTGTTATGAACCTAACGTATCGTTGTTTGAGTACTTTTTTTTTTATTGTTATTTCTGTATCCAACCAATCCTCACCACAACGAACCCCGTATGTGGGTGTGCAATAATCTAATGAAACACCCAACGGCCCGAAAAACCCACTTACACAAAGTACACACAACAGTTAAAGAGGGTTCCCGGCTAGCTGGACAACCTGGAAAACTCGGGGAATTTAAACCATGTTTGAAACTCTGGGAAAACTCAGGAAATTTTCTAATTTTTCATTTTAAAAAAACCTGGAAAACTCGGTAATTTAAACCATGTTTGAAACTCTGGGAAAACATTTTCTGATTTTTCGTTTAAAAAAAACCTGGAAAACTCGGGGAATTTAAACCATGTTTGAAACTCTGGGAAAAATCAGGAAATTTTCTGATTTCTCATTTTAAAAAAATCTGGAAAACTCAGGGAATTTAAACCATGTTTGAAACTCACGAAAATATCATGGAATTTTCTGATTTTTTTTACCAAAAAAAAAACAAAGCCACACTTTTAGGTGTAGGCTAACTCGGGCTACTCTTTTACACTCTGTCAGTCGTACATACAAATAAAACTGTTACAATGTGTAAAAAAAAATGTCCTTTCCAAAAATTATGGTAAATAGTCTGGAAATTAACCTTAACTACTCTGGAAAACTCGGGGAAATTATTTCAGTATTTAGGTGGGAGTCCCTGTTAAACGATTACAATTACTTTTACAAAGAATAACAAAGTAAAGCAAATGTTAAAAAATAAATAAAATCAAACTAACAATTTATAAAAGTCAGGTGTAAACTGGTGCGTAAATTCCAGCACTCATTAATGAAGCAATTAAAGCAACAAGATTTATTTTTAAATTCTTGTAGCTGCAGACATTCCAAAACGTTTTCGTGCTTTCTGTAAAAAAATTATCGGTAAATCATATCAAGAATTTATAGGGCTGGGGAGGAGAATTTGTGACAGACCCCTTCTGAAACGTCTTAGATTCATTCTGATTAGTTCCATCTAAGTTTATAGAGGGCACCATGAGTTTTATGTGGAAATTTCTCCTCAGTTTTCAGCCTAAACTAAACTAGCTTGTATTGAATTATTATTTAGTTTAGCTTAGTAGTTGTAATTTAGTTTACTTTAGATTTGTGCTAAAAAATGAGCAAAGATTTCCAGATGGGACGCGTGGCGCCCTCTGAAAACTAGGATGGAACTAATAGGAATGAATGTAACACGTTCCAATAGGGACTTTTTAGAGTTGCAAATTCTCCTACCCAACATTATAAATTCTTGATACAATTTATCACATTTTTCATAAAATTTATTTTTTAGCCGTTATTGGTAATAAGCTGGGGTTTTTTTTGTAGGGTCAGTTTTGGTGTCTTTAAAATCTCTTCCCTGAGTGCCCTCATTGTAAAAATGTTATTGAGTATCCCATAATAATTGTCGTGTCGGGAAGGTCAAAATTAAAGGGGCATACCTTCTCACACTATTCGAGCATCCTGCGCTCGACTGACTAGGAAAATAAATGCCTTTGCAACAGTTAAACGCGTCTGAAGTAAGGTTGCAAAACTGTGCCACACAGGAAAGCCTACTGAGGAATGTAACTTTAATTGTCTGATTTTATGTCTGTCGCTATCGTGTTTGGGTTCGGAGACGTATCGTGCTTGGAGACTACACCGGATGTTCTGAAACCTGGAAATTCTGGGAGTGTAGAGGTTTTTTTTTTTTTTTTTTAATTAAGGAAAAAGTCGTTGTTGTGGAGACGAGCGTGAATTTCGTTGGGTTTCGATGCGTCCACAGCATAACATAGAAATGTCCAAAACATTAATACAAATTTATTCTTCGACCAGGTGAATTTAGATATGGATCTACGTCTTTGTACTTTCTCCGCAAACGATTAACCCTTTTCTAGCCACGCTTGCTCGTCTACCTCGGGTCTCCTGTGACCCCACACAAACCTCGCGGTGCGCGTTGGGACTATTTACGTTATGTTCCTGGCTAACTGAGCAACCGTTGGGAATAAAAGGGCTAACAATTTTTTTTTCACACTCGAAGCAGGCTGCGTGATAAGTGCTTTTCAGTGCATCCACTCCACTTTTTTCAAGATTTCCCAATACAAACAAATATTTCCCTCAACTGACGGAAAGCCAATTCGGTTGAGTGGTAAATATTTGCATCTGTAATTATTTCCCGGTTTTTCTCCTTATTTGTCACAAAATCTTTCCCTTTACCCCTCACACACACAAAAACACATAAACGTGACAATTTTCAAACATAATATTGCGGTTATTTTCAGACATTACCAGTGAGTAAAAACAATCTTAATTCCCTGGAATTGGAGTTCAATATAGTTCGTTTCGTTCAGTTGAACTCTAATCCGTTTTTTTTTTATTTGCGTACCTTCACAGCTGCGAGTTCCATGGGGATATGAGCTGTAATGCTTTTTTTCCTAAATGGCGAAGCCGTTTTTTGTTCAGTTATTAATTTCCACAAATTATTAAATAAAAACTTTTTAAAAAATTACATTTTAATCCAGGAAAATTGTTAAATATGCATAAAGAAAAGTATTTATTTGAAATCATGAATTTAACATTTTCGGTGTTTGGGAGTCGGTAGATTGGAAGATGAAGAAGTGCCCAAAAAGTGGACTACATACCGTTACTCGGGATAATCGAAACTCATAATTGAAATTGTAAATCTCCCTCTTTCCCTGTTTTTAATTTTTCTTCTAATTGAAGAGCGTTTTCCCTTTCAAATTAAAGATGTCCTGTAATTAAAAGCACTGCTGCTACTACATCGGTCATCCGATGTTATTTTTATGTAAGTTATTTAACTATAAACTACAGGTGTGTTACAGACGTCATTGATAACATTAAAATTTAAATCTTGTTAGAATTTATTTTTCTGACTACACACATGAATCAAAAAACGTTTGATCTTTTCCAAACTTCATTCGCAAAAATAGTTTAAAAACTGAAAAAACTCAAAAAATCGATAAATTAAAATTTATTCGTTAAACTCGTATAGCCTCTTTACCACTGGAGTCTTCTACTCCCGACTCCGGCACTTACTAGTAAAATCATGTCTTAACAAAATAGCCTAAACAACAGTAGTGTACTAGTGAACATATTTTATTATTACAGTATTTTTTTACGTATTACTGACGATATCTGCTAGTTTACATTTTTTTTTTCTTTTTTGTGCGTATGTCTTTATCAACAGTTCATCCGATCTTGCCTAAAGTGCTCCTGTTGGAAAGACTCAGACACCAAGAAACAATACACAAAATTGTTTTCCCCACTTTGGGGACGAAATGTCCGGGGACGAAAAGTGCGAACAACAATAAAAATGAGGTTTAGGCCTACTTAATACGAAATATCAATGCTGAAGCAAACGAAACTAATAAAGGCAGGGTGACGAAATGAGATAGGGGCTAGTTATTGCTGAGCCATACAGCCTAGAGGGAAGCATTGTAAACATTGTAAAACTAAACATCGTCCATCGAAATTATTTCGTAAATCGAAAATCGCAAACCTAAATCGAAATCGAAACCGTAAATCGAACTTACTTCGGAGAATCGTTTTGCGGAAAGAAAAAACAAAAATTATCGTACAGAATGCCACTTGTGGTCTTACGAAATCGATGATAATTTGTGTGTTTTGGCACGCAACTCCTTTCCAGGAAATTTCCTTCGGCCTTCAGTCGCACAGTATCATAGGCGAAAGTTCATGTCATGTAGGGACAGATCGGCAGGACCGCTAGGTGATCGTCAAGAACACTGGATGCGCTAATTACAGGCAGAGAATGCTGCTGTAACTCAGTGGACCTTGCCTGCTTGACCTTTCTCTCAGTTTGCCTGACTTCACCCAGGGAAGAGCAAGGGGGTGGGAGGGCTAAGTGCCCCCTGCAAGAACCGGAAGGCAAAATTAGGCTAAAGTAGGCATGGCTCTTTAAATGTTTTTTGGGGCACAATACTGCTGAAACTAATTTCGTTTTCGGATCCTCTGAATTTCCCCCCCAAAAAAATCGTGGGTGCGCCGCTGATGTAACATGATAAACTCCATGGCCCTATTTTTAATTCTTTAATCTGTCTCGTGGTTGTTGCAAGTAGCAGGCACTGTCAATTTATTATGTATGCCATCTTTTAAATTCCAGATGGTAGGTAAGAAGCTTACAAAGTACAGTTTTAAAATCCTTGTGTGTTTTGAGCTTCTTTGTCGGTGAACTTGGAATTTCAAGCTTACGGCTGGTGTAAGACTCAACTTCGATAAGCCGTATGGCCTAAAGAATACGTTGATGATAAGGAGAAGTTTTAGGTGAACTATTTGTCATACAATTAGGTTGAACAGGAGCTTACTGCATGTGTAAAAAAAATTCAACAAATACATCTTGTGTATCCGGGCAGGTCGTTCAAGTCTCAATTTTCTGCGTTACTGCGTGAATTGTCTATAAATTGACTAAAAAGATAAACGCACTGCTTGGCTCACGTAAGTTTATTTATTTTTTTAAAATTTGGAAGCCTTTTAATTTATGGGCGAAGGCTTCAATGTAAACAGATCTCCCTGACACGCGAATACCCAAAACCAACATAAAAGTAGCAACGGAAATTTCCGGGCAATTTTTTTCAGACCTTGCTCACAATAAAATGGATGCTACAAATAAAAACCGGAGCTATATGACATCAACTAGATCACTCGTGATCCGCTATCTTGGAATCACGTGGTGCTACACGTCACGCCAAGATGGCGGATCACTCACGAGTGAGGTACTTCATGCTGTATCTCCCGTTTTACGTGTTTCATCTGGTTTACTGTGATCAAGCCCTGAAACAGTTAGCCGAAAATTAAGTTTCGTTGCTCCTTTCGCGTTGTTGTGGGGGTAATCGCATATCAGGGAGGTGATGTGTTTTCACTGAGCTTCGTTTTTTTATTTCATAAAAAAACATCATCGTGCATACGAATTAAATATGTAAATAGAAAAAAAAATAAAGCGGTGATAGTTTTGAGATACCTTTGCAGCCCGTCATCAAACCCTATAAAGTGATAATAACTTGGAAAGGTCAGCTTAAGTAAGCATTAAAGGGATATACCTCCCAGCGCCATTTTTCTCGATCCTCCACATCAAGTACGGCCCCAAAGGTCTATTTACTTACCGTTAGTCTTCCCCTTGCTAAAAAACCGTTTTAAAATGCGGCGTCTGGGAGATTTTCTGTTGAATATTGTTAACTATATTTAAGAACGATCCGTCACTAAATGATGCATTGCGCGCGTACATTAATCATGACGTTTCATTTAGCCTAGAAAAGTATAAACTGTGATTTTAAAATACAAGAATCATTCCGGTTTGTGACGACACAATCGTTGACTTGATTCTGTCTCGTGTACTATTTACAAAGCCAACCGAGACAGCAGCTATGCGAGGAATGCAGCTACCATCCTAGCCGACCTTGGCACTGTAATTGCTCGGATGAAGATCTGCGCGTAGCTGTAATTTGGCACGCGGAATGTTAGAAGGCAGGCCGGGTGTCCCTTTAATCACGTGATGTCAGGAAGCGAATCAACAATCACTCCATCTATCTGTTTTATGTTTGTGATGTCAGGAGCTTAACCAGGAAGGAGGGGGGGGGGGGTAGAGGGGGAAGGGTGCCACCCCACCCTACAAGACCCGAAATGAAAAGTGAAATTTGGCAATGTAGACAAAAAGGCATTGACTGCAACTGATAAAAAATTTTGAAATTTAGCTTTTTTTTTTTTTAATATTTCAAAGGTACGAAAAGAGCCGAAATTGACTTGTTTTCAGGGCTATGGGCCCCTTCTTTGGCCCATGAACCGAATTCACGGATCAATTTTGAATTTAATGTTTTTTTGTAGCTGTCGTCAAAAAAGAAAAAGGTAAAACAAAAAAAAACTGACTTGATTAATAATTATTCTGTTGACACAAATTTTTAGCCAGTTATATCTATGGAAGGCTTTTATTAGGCCTACTGTATCAAGCCTAATTACGGGATGCAACAGTATCTCACATAAGTTTCTTACTGTCATGACGAACCACATCGAACTAGAGCGGTAAAAAAAATAAGGGGTGGCTTAACCATTGGGGGGGGGGGTTGAGGCTTAATGGCGCGTCGACCATTTTGGTAAACAACAAGCTTCTAGCAATTGTAAAATGTTAAAATTAAATTTAAAAGAATTTTGTTTTTTTCCCCTTGTAGAGACACCGTCATATATATTGTAACAAATTTGGAAAATGTCCCCACCCCCCACCCCCACCCCCCCAAAAAAACTACCAATTTTTCGGAATAAACGAAGAACAACAAAGGCGCCTCCATTGTGCACGGCTAAGGCTGACAAGTGAGCAGAAATTATGACGAAATAATTCACGTGTCATCGTAAATGCGGAAATCGAACCGGGACATTGCAAGTTAGTAAACAATCGAGTTAGCATAATGGTCAAGCGCAATGTAGTTCCAATCCCCAAACTCTGGGAAATATTCATACTCATGAAGGAAATTTTTTTTCCCGCAATATTGTTACTCACTTTTCATCCCCTAACTGTTCAGTGTTTGCGCCAGTGTCGTATATTACTAATGTTTACCGCTAATTTCGTTTTATATTTTTAGATTTCGGGCATATCAGGAGAATTTGGTTGGCTGACAACAACACGGATATTTTATCAGAAAACACTACGAGAAAATAATAATAAAAAAAAAATACTCTACCGAAATGTGTTAGTAATCAAAGGTTGCTCGTATAGCACAGTGTCGGATTGAGCCACCTGGGAACCCGGGGATCCCCGGGGAGGTCCACACTATAGGAGGCCCTTATCTAAAGTAAAAAACAAAAAAATATTAAAATATTTTAAATGAATTCGTATGAAAATTTTATCTCTAATTGTAGGAAAGCGTTTCAAATTAACAAATGAACGCAAATTTCTTTAAAATATACTACCTTCCTGGCGCTGCCTCCGTTAACCCCCCCCCCCCTGAACTACAGGAGGACAATGTCTCAAAGAACCATTTTTTGTTTAATTTGAAATTTAAACAGAAAATGGACAATCCATCTCTAAGTAGTAGGAAAACGTTTCAGATTCACGCTGATTTCTTAAGATTACGTTTTCTTACCCGCTCCTACCATCCCCCCCCCCCTTTAAACCGTTGGGGGGTCCTTTTTCAAAAAAAATTATTTAAAAAATTTGAAATGATTCCTATGAAAATTGCATCTCCAAGTAGCAGGAAAATGTTTAAATTCGCGTCGATTTTTTTTAAATACGCTTACTTGCAGTACTTTTCCCTGCCGTACCGCATACGTACGAACGTCTGCTTGTCCCAACCCTCTCTGTGAAAACTTGTGCGTTAAAACATACGAATGCTGATTAAAATGAGCACATCGTTCTGTTGAATGATCCAACAGAACTGAGTTTTGTACGAATATTCATCAAATTCTCTTTAAGGCAAACCCCTTAAACATGGCGCATAGGCTAGACACGCAATCAACATTTACAAGGTCTACAACATAAACTTAATTTGAGTACTTTTTGACCAAAGAAATATATTGATTTGTGTATGCTTGCAAAGTTCCGTGACACCACGCACTCCTTCGTATTACGTAAATGGGAAATATCTTGCACGTGCGTGGCAGACGGATTTGTAGTGAGTGATGGCAGGCCGACTATGAATGAAACTGGGCCGGGCATTTGTATTACATGGAAGAGAAAACTGGGGCACATTCGTAGTAAATCCACATTTTTGTCATTTTAGACCGTCCTACAGCTCGAAGTACATAATAATCAATTCCACAATGTGCTCACTGAATCAATAAATTACCAAATGCCAGTCAGTCCACGATAACAAGACGCTATGCTCGTAATTAACGAACAATAGTAGGCCTATACTTCGAGACAAACAGCACTTGTAAGTCGTTTAATGTTTACAAGGCTTACCAGTCATATTTATCTGATAGGGCAGTCGGATAGCTTTCCAGATATCAGATTGCCCTTAAATTAGCCTGGACATTCATTATTTTATGGCCAGGGGTTGGGGCCGGCGGAAATGAAATATGACCACCAAATTTTCGATGCCCTCCCCCCACCAAAAAAAAGTGGCCTTTACGTATGCCTGTTAAAACGGTGTATGACCGTTTCGCCAATTCCGTTTCGCCGAATCTCGTTTCGCTGAATTGTAATCAGTGCTTTTATTTTCGGCGTAACAGGAATTCCCGTTTCGCCGCATATTATTTTTTTCCAAATTACGTGTCTTGCTCGCGCTGCCGCAGTCGCAGCAGCTAGACACATAACATTAGAAACTACAACAAATCACAAATTCCTTCCAATTAGGAATGCATCTTTGTCTTCTCCAACATCAAATTTTTAAAGAATATTTTGATCCCGCAAAACGGGAATTCCCCTTTAGCCGAATTTTAGTCAGAGCTTCATTTTCGACGAAACGGGAACAAATTTTGGCGAATCGGGAATCGCCGAAAAGGTATACACGGTTAATTGTCTGCCGATGTGTTGCCAATTTAAATAAGTAGCACTCAGCGCCGACAAGTTACCACTAAATGTAGGGAAAACGTGTCGCTTTTTTTTTAACGAAATTGTTAAAGGGATATACCTCCCAGCGCCATTTTTCTCGATCCTCCACATAAAGTATACGGCCCCAAAGTTCTATTTACTTACCGTTAGGCTTTCCCTTGCTAAAAATCCGTGTTAAAATGTGGCGTCTAGGAGATTTTCTATTGAATATTGTTAACTATATTTAAGAACGTCCCGTTCCTATATGATCCTTTGCGCGCCTACAATGACCTTGAAGTTTTATCTGTGTGCGCGCAGTACTAATTTTAATCGCTTGCGAGTGATTAAATTTTAATTACTATGAGATCAAAAATCTAAAAGACTAATGCAGTAAAAAGTAAAATTAATTATTCCAGTAGATCGCAGAAGCCAAATTATAAGACACTAGTCTAGAAAATTATAAATTGTGATTTTAAAATACGAGAATCATTCCGGTTTGTGACGACACAATTAATGCGTTCACGCTGGCTTGTCTATTAGGCGCAATGCCAACTGAGACACTAGCTGCATTTTTCGCTGCGAGGAACGAAGCTACTGTCTCAGTTGACCTTGACTATGGTAAATGCGCGGTTGCGATCGGCGCGTAGCTGTTATAAGGCAGGCGGTATGTTCGGTTTGCTGCTACGTCCACAGCTTTAACATAGTCAGCGACTGAAGATAAACAGAGCCAGGAGTCAACGTTTTTCTACATAATTTATTTAAAAAATATATTTGCTAACATCACCGATCACAGGTGCGCTGCGCACGGACCTGCGACTATTGGTCTTTAAGAGCCTTTTGGACTAAATGTCAGAATTTCTTAGCAGATGATTGAGCTCCTGACCTTTAGAGCTGGACCACGGCTTTCTCTCGGTGTGGCGTATTTTTTGGCGGCCCAGTCTATTTCTTAAAGGGACATACCTTTGCACTAATATCCTGCTCGAATAGAGCTTTTGCGACATTTGCAAACGTTAGAGTGAATGTAGCAATCCCGTTTCTTGTGAGGGAAAAAATGGGAAAATTGAATGTCCTTGCAACGTATTCACATGTCGAAACTAATGTTGCAAAACTGAACCAAGCCAACGGGGAG
>JAHWFP010152308.1:0-30322 GCA_023313725.1 Lithobius niger | reverse complement strand
GTTGTTGGTAGCGTTGTGCGTGCGCAATCTTAGCAGGGGAGTCGGGGTCCCGGTTGCTTGTATTCTGAGAGACTATGGGTTTCTGAGTGATCGTGCCTGTAGCATTATAGGAGAGGCAGGGCGAGGGGTATCACTGTTGCGACAGGTATCTGGCTCATTGCAGGCTGTTGCGTGTTCTCGCCCTTTGAGCCCCTGGACATGGTGCCATGAATTAGAAGCTTTGTTTCGACCCACTACTGTTGAGTGTGTTGTCTTCTGCGATGCCTCGTTTCGTGCTTGCACAGGTGAAGGGGGGATAGGTGTTGTTGTTCCCTCGTTCAAAATAGAATGTAAGCGCTATGTGAAGAGTGTCACGTCCAGCACTGTGTGTGAGCTCCTGGCGATTTCCGTGGCGCTGGACGTGGCCCTAGATTTGCAGCTGCCATCCTTTGCGGTTCAGACAGATTCTTTAGCGGGGTACACGTTCCTCTGGAGCTCCTGGAGTGGCTTGGATATCAGGGACCCACTAGTTTACACCATTGGCTGGAAATTTTGGATGGCTGCGTGCAGTAGCACTGTCGTGCTCAAGTGGGAGCGCGGCCATTGCGGTGTTGCAGGGAATGAGGTGGCTGATGGGCTAGCACGGGAGGCAGCGCGAGGTGGTTGTGAACAGCTTACTCCAGTTCTGTCTGCCCGTATGCGAAAAACGGCAATCCGGCAGTGGTCCATGGCTCTGTGGCAGAAGGAGTGGGACACTGCTCGTGATGGTAGAGCTTTCTATGCTGTCCACCCGACGTGTTCCACCACGTCCAATGTTGACAGACTCTCTTACGGCAATGCAAAGATCGTGTCGCGGTTGCGTGTAGGATGTACGCTGCTTAGGGCTCACCGGTTTCGGTATGGGTGAGTAGATTCCCCTCTTTGCCCAGTTTGTCTGGTTGACGAATCGCCAGAGCATCTATTGCTTGTGTGCCCAAAATTTGCTAGCGAGCGCAGGCGCTTGGCCCCGTGGCTGGTTGCTCTCCCAACTCTTGCCAGCCTTCTGTCGCACTCCCAGGGCCGACATCCGATTGCCAGGCTGCGGGCGATTGCATTGTTCTGTGTGGAAACAGGAGTTAGTCTTTAACCCCCTCCTCCCCGGCGCTGCTGAAATCTCGGTGATGTAGTGTGCTGTGCTGCTGAGTGATATTGTGCGGAGTGTGGAGTGGCCTGCCTGAACTCTCCCTTGATGGCCTGCCTGAACTCTCTCATATGGGGCACGCGGTATGCGGTATGCGTTGTGTTATGGTGTATGATACATGCTCACCTGAACTCTTCCTAAATGGGGGAGGGGGGAGGAAACGGTGGGTGTGCCTCTATGCGTCGGCGTGGTGACCCCCAGTGGCACTTGTGTGGACTCCGGTTATATGTGATGCAGCAGTGGGAATTTGGGTGTAGTGCATGAGGTACTGTGTTTTGTCTCGGGTGTAGTTGTGCGATGGTGTATCAGTGTATCGTGGGCGATGGTGTAATGGTTTAATAGTGTAATGGTGATCTAGTGGGATGGTGTATTGTGAATACTGGTGTTGACATGCTGTAGACTTTTTTTGGGGGGGGGGCGCATAGCATTTGGCTGAGGCCTCGATTAAATCATGGAAAAAAAAAACAACCCGTGTCTACTAAACCAGACAACTTTAAACCAAACGACGATTGGTTCTTAATTTCGAGGGCATCGAAATTGGCAGCCTGATACGATGGACAGACGCATTTACTTCCTAAATGTTCACTTACAGAAAGGAGTCGAATTGTTTTGATTGATTGATTTATTTCACCGAGCCTTGGCCGTACGCCATGCGCCCAGATACAAAATCAAAAATACACACGTATCAAACACTCGTATACAGCATACATATACTTACACGGAAGGCACATCGTAAACGAAGAGTGGGAGACGGAGAAGGAGACCAGGATACTCGTCACAGCTGGACACCCGTGGTTCCAACGAAAACGGCTACTGCCCTCAGCCTGGCCCTCGTCACAGGTGACAATCCACAAGAGAGAAGGCTGACTACATTCTGCGCCTGACCGGCATACTGGAGGAGGCGCTGCCGTTGGCAACGGTGTCTAGGACAAACTAGCAGGAGATGCTCTGGTGTCTGTGGGGACCCACAACCTGGACATGCTGGCGATGTGGCCCAGCCCACACGGTGACGATGGGCTGCCAGAAGTGAATGACCGGTACGTAGGCGAGAGAGGACCCTAGCCGTCGAGAGTGGAAATAAATCTAGAGGTGACGCAAGGGTACACTCCGACTGTACTGCAAATAGTACACGGCCTGTAGAGGCAGACGCCCACTCCCTTTCCCATTCTACCAGCAGAAGAGCCCTCAAAGACGGACGCCTGGAGACTGGAAGGGAAACGGGCCAGAGGGTATCATACCCATCCTGGGCAGCAACACGTGCCAACTCATCTGCCAGCTCATTCCCCGTTGAGCCGGCATGGCCTTTCACCCACTTGAGACATACACCACCACGACGTATTGCAGTATGAAGTTTACGGCACACTTCGTATAGAATTGGATCACTGACATCCTGCTGCTGGACCGCACGACGCAGAGCAGCAATAGCAGCTTGCGAATCCGACTGAATAGTGAACGATGGCAGATCCATGTCGAGAGCAATATCCAGCGCCACAGAAATGGCACACAACTCTCCCATAGTACTAGAGGACACAAATTGGAGACTACGACCGTACCGTAGCTTCAGTGAGGGGACGACAACACCAACCCCCCCTGTGCTTGTCTTCCGGCAAAAGGATGCATCACAAAAAAGATCACACGCAGTTGGGACACTCAGAAATACTTCACTCAGCGCTGGACACCACACCCACGGGCTGAAGGGCACCACACGTGCCACCATCTGGGGTGAGATGGATGACACACGACGAAGCGACAGGGCAACCGCACCCAGAGGCCCCAAGCAACTCAGAGCCGTAGGACGGAGAGTTCCATAGTCAGAGATTACCTTTGCCACGCAGTCTCCTGCTCCCCTACTGATATTGCGCATACCGCATGCACAGAGGAGCTCCACTGCCCTGATACGAAGAGGAGGCTCACACGATTCGACCCACAACGCTTCAACCGGAGTCGTCACGAGACAGCCCGTAACAACTCGCAAGCACTCGTTCACGATAGTCTGAAGACTGGAAACATGCCTGCGCTCACCAGCAATAAACGGAAGGTGATAATCAAGGATGGCACGCACAAAGGTTTTGTAGACCGCACGCAGAGAACCGCGCCGTACACCCTTCATCCTCGACAGCCGTCGGAGAACCGCAGCACGAGACAAGAGCCTCTGCCGCAAAGACGCAGCAAGAAGACTCCACTCAAGCCTCTCATCCAGCAGCACCCCTAAATACTTAACGGATGAAGCCTGAGTCACAACAGTGCCATCAACACAGATGGATAGCGGCGTCCTGAACCTAATGCGCGCCTGACTGAAAACAACCAATTCTGTTTTGGCTGGCGCTAAGAGAAGCCCACGGGCTGCAAGAAGGGCTGAAACACGAGCTACCGCCAATTCAGCATACTGGCAGGACAATGCAGGATCCGAACCTGCAAACCATAAGGCCACATCATCTGCATAGCAGACAACATTGTTGGACGCACCAATCTCCACCAGGACATCATTAATCACAATTGCGAAAAGCATTGTTTTTAAGTAGGCGGCAACAATAGCTGCTTGCAACAATGTCGTCACCATGCACGCTACCGAGGTGAATTGTTTCAAAGGATTAACTTAATCATAGAGTTACTTGCTTAATGAATGCTGAATTTTGTCAGGGCTTTTTTTAGCCTTCAGTGAAACATACGCATGCAACTTTTCCGGGGATGCACCAAAGAGGAAATGTCACGGGGCTACGTTTTCGGGGGGTGGGGGAGAGGGTGCTAGGGCAAGTGTGTGTGGCGGTCAATGCACGCTACCGAAGTGAATTGTTTCAAAGGATTAACTTAAACATATGGTTACTTGCTTACTTAATGCTGGATTTCTCAGGGCTTTTTTTTAGCCTTCAGTCAAACATACACATGCGACTTCTCCGGGGCTGCACCAAGGGGAAATGTCACGGGGCGACGTTTTCGGGGAGGGGGAGGCGGGCAAGCGTGTATGGGGGAAACGTATGCGAATCCGGGAGGGGACAGGAGTGTGGGGATTGGGGGTTAAAGTAATTGTGGGGGAGAGGGCATATGTGGGAGCCATTCACATGTTCGGTCTTCGGTTTGATAAACTTAAAACCAAAGTCCAAACACCTGGAGGGAGGCATAATAATTCTGGACAGCGGCGACTAAATTAGAAGAAGAAAAGGCCGAACAATAGGAATCTAAAAATAGTTTTTATCGGTTTTCATTATTGTATTTATTGTATTGTATTGTATTGTATTTATTGTATTTATTTATTCATACTATGAGAGCTCTATACAGGCCTTACCCTTTACGCTCTAGTCTAAACTAAGATACTAAAACTAACTAAACAAAAGCGCACTGTCCTCACCACAAAACCAACCAATGCCGAAAGTGATACAGAGCTACACAGAAATCACAGACCCAACCCCACCGAACCCAACCAAATCCAACCCAAGCCCATCAAATTTAATCCAACCCAACCCAACACAACCCGACTCAAAGTCGGACGAACACAGAGCAGCTGGCAAAGAAAAACCGGAAATCACCATGGTCCCAACCTACCTGTCGACCGACAAAAGGCCGCAACACCCCTTTGCGCATTCCGAACGACGTGACGTTGGGATGAGAATCCCAGAGCCCCCACCAGAGACGGAACCAGCCCACAAAGGGCAGAAGAAAAGAAAATGCTCCACTGACTCTTCGCCGGTGTTACACGTACGAATTGGTGAGCCAGCCAAGTTGGAACATGTGGCTCCGCAGTAGGATGTTACCTGTACGGAGTCTGGTCAAAAGACTCGCATCACGCCACGGCACACAATCCAAAAAAGATGGCCATGTGACCGATGGGTGCAGATCAAACAGACACCGGCCCGTAGACCCGGACTCCCATGCAGACTACTAAGCCTGGCCTGCCAGCAAGGGCAGAACAGGCCGCAGATCCTTATGAAGCACTGGACAATGCACAGCATTTACCCTCGCAAGATAGCCCTGCCTTGTAATTACATCGGCAACCTCATTACCAAAAACAGAGGAGTGGCCAGGCACCCAATGCACGTTGACAACCACCCCGCGTTGGAGGGCTGCCGCAAGCTTTCTACCAATTTCAATAACAACGGGGTGCTCCACTTGTAACATAGTGAACGAACGCCGGAGAAACACAATAACTGAGGCAGAATCCGAGAAAACCACAAAGGCCAGCAGGCCAAGGTCCAAACCCTCATCAATCGCAATCGACCAAGTCACAAGCTCGGCCATGAACACAGAGGACAGGCCATGAAGAAAGTAACTACGTTCTAGGTGCAACTGTTGCACAAAGATCCCTGCACCCCCTCCCAGTGCTCCCTATGGAACGACTCATCACAAAAGATACTCACAGAATCTGGAAGGGGAGGACCCTCCCAAGCCACTGTGGGTTGATCGCACTAAGTCCAAGGACGGAAAGCCCTAGCAAAACTAGGAGACGCGCACACAGCCAAGCTCTGGTGGAGAAGGAGAGACGCCCCAAGACCTGGGGTCCCAAGCCGCTCCCTGTCCACCAGTTCAGTGGGGCAAAACGAGTGAGAAGGCCTGCAACAGGATCTCCTGTACCCCTCGCCATGGCACGGCGGCAAAGAGCTATGAGTAGTTCTCTAGCACGAATGTACACTGGGCGCTCCCCGGTCTCCACATGCAAAGCAAGGACTGGTGTCGACGGCAGCCCCCCAGCAATAGTTCGCAAGCAATCATTGATAGAGGTCTGAACCCCCTTAATCGGTTTCATTCTTTGTGCACGTGTTATGTCTTTGCTACGGTGCCTAACAATTTCTTCTTAATCGTTGATTGTTGATTGGTAAAATGAAAGAATCCATGTTTCAGCTAATCTACACAATAACTAGTTGTGCCCGTGCACATGCTGTCACCCCCCCTCTACCCACCACCCGCACATCCCTGCTCCCCATTACCCTGCCGCACCCTGTTCCTTCACTCCCATAGGGGGGGGGTTCTGAATACCTCTCCGCCTTCCTTCTGGCACCTGACGTGTTTGGTCTTTGGTTTCAAACTTATCAAACCAAAGACCGAACATGTGAATAGCTCCCACATATGGCCTCCCCCCCCCCCCCCAAAAACGTCGCCCCGTGACATTTCTCCTTTGGTGCAGCCCCCGAAAAGTCGCATGCGTATGTTTGACTGACGGGTAAAAAACGCCCTGAGAAATCCAGCATTCAGTAAGCAAGTAACCCGATGTTTAAGGTAATCCTTTGCAACGATTCACTTCAGTCTCGTGCATGGCGGCATGGGTTGCAAGCAACGATTATTGCCGCCAACTTAAAAACAATTTAATTCCTTTCTGGAAGTGAACATGTAGAAAATAAATGCGCTTTTCCATCGTATCAGGTTGCCAATTCCGAGGCCCCAAATTAAGAACCAGTCGTCGTTTGGTTTAAAGTTGTCTGGTTTAGTAGACACGGGTTGGTTTTTTTTTTCCCATGATTTAATCGAGGCCTCAGCCAAATGCTATGCGCACCCCCCCCCCAAAAAAAAAAGTCTACAGCATGTTAACACCAGTATTCACAATACACCATCACACTAGATCACCATTACACTATTAAACCATTACACCATCTCCCACGATACACTGATACACCATCGCACAACTACACCTGGCACAAAACACACTACCTCATGCACTACACCCAAATTTCCATTGCTGCATCACATATAGCCGGAGCCCACACAAGTGCCACTGGGGGCCACCACGCCGACGCATAGAGGCACACCCACCGTTTCCTCCCCCCCCCCATTTAGGAAGAGTTCAGGTGAGCATGGAGCATACACCATAACACACTGCATACCGCATACCACGTGCCCCATACGGCCCTTCGTCTCTTTCACATCAAGGGAGAGTTCAGGCAGGCCACTCCACACTTCCCACAATATCACTCAGCAGCACAGCACACTACATCACCGAGATTTCAGCAGCGCCGGGGGAGGAGTGGGTTAAAGACTAACTCCTGTTTCCACACAGAACAATGCAATCGCCCGCAGCCTGGCAATCGGATGTCGGCCCTGGGAGTGCAACAGAAGGCTGGCAAGAGTTGGGAGAGCAACCAGCCACGGGGCCAAGCACCTGCGCTCGCTAGCAAATTTTCGGCACACAAGCAATAGGTGCTCTGGAGATTCGTCAACCAGACAAACTGGGCAAAGAGGGGAATCTACCCACCCATACCGAAACCGGTGAGCCCTAAGCAGCGTACATCCCACACGCAACCGCGACACGATCTTTGCAGTGCCGTAAGAGAGTCTGTCAACATTGGACGTGGTGGAACACGTCGGGTGGACAGCATAGAAAGCTCTACCATCACGAGCAGTGTCCCATGCCTTCTGCCACAGAGCCATGGACCACTGCCGGATTGCCGTTATTCGCATACGGGCAGACAGAACTAGAGTAAGCTGTTCACAACCACCTCGCGCTGCCTCCCGTGCTAGCCCATCAGCCACCTCATTCCCCACAACACCGCAATGACCGCGCTCCCACTTGAGCGCGACAGTGCTACTGCACGCAGCCACCCAAAATTTCCAGCCAATGGTGTAAACTAGTGGGTCCCTGACATCCAAGCCACTCCAGGAGCTCCGGAGGAACATGTACCCCGCTAAAGAATCTGTCTGAACCGCAAAGGATGGCAGCTGCAAATCTAGGGCCACGTCCAGCGCCACGGAAATCGCCAGGAGCTCACACACAGTGCTGGACGTGACACTCTTCACATAGCGCTTACACTCTATTTTCAACGAGGGAACAACAACACCTATCCCCCCTTCACCTGTGCAAGCACGAAACGAGGCATCGCAGACGATAACGCACTTAACAGTGGTGGGTCGAAACAAAGCTTCTAATTCATGGCACCATATCCAGGGGCTCAAAGGGCGAGAACACGTAACAGCCTGCAATGAGCCAGATACCTGTCGCAACAGTGATACCCATCGCCCTGCCTCTCCTAGAATACTACAGGCACGATCACTCAGAAACCCATAGTCTCAAAGAATACAAGCAACCGGGACCCCGACTCCCCTGCTAAGATTGCACACGCACAACGCTACCAACAACTCCTTTGCTCGAATCTCCACAGGAGGCTCGTTGCACTCAACCCATAAAGCAGTAACAGGAGATGCTGCCACACAACCCGAAACAACCCGCAGGCACACATTCAAAGCCACCTGCAGCGACCTTTCATGCTTCCTACTACCACACAAGAAAGGTAGCGAGTAGTCAACAACAGACCGAACAAACGTCCGGTAGGCAGCAAGTAGCGCACCCCTCTTAACATCACGCCTCACTAGCTGCCGGAGAATCGCAGTCCTGGCCTGAATCTTATCTCTCAGCCTACTCACATGCTGGTCCCAACTAAGGGAAGAGTCAAGGATCACACCTAGATACTTCACACTCTCCCTCGGACGGACAATTTGCTCTCCCACTCTGAGACATACTGCCGGTTGCTGAACATTCCCTGACCTAGAGAACACAACTACTTCCGTGTTTGCCGGGGCCAATAAGAGACCCCGCTCTTCCAAGAGAACACCTATCCTGTCCAGAACTTCCTGTGCCTCCTTTGCCAGTGTGGCCAGAGCATTACCAACAAACCAGATCGCGACATCATCTGCGTAGCAGACAATGTTCGAACTGGCACCAATTTCACACAGGACATCATTGATGGCAACAGCAAACAGCAAAGGACTCAGGCAACTCCCCTGAGTGAGGCCCCTGCGTGTAGATGCTGTTGCCGACCAATGCCCATTAACACGGGTAGCAAACATGCGCTCACCCAAGAACGCCACAATCAAGCTAACCAAGCGGTCACTGATACCCATTTTGAGTAAAGATGCCTCAACCCAGCGTATCGAGACCGTGTCGGAGGCTGCTTTGATATCCAAAAAGATAGCCAACACCACGTCTCCACGCGTCCAGGCCTCCCTGATACTAGTAAGCAGGAAGAGGACTGCGTCCTGGGCACTCCTACTCGGAGGTACCCAAACTGCACACCCGAAAGACAATCATGGTACTCTAAGTGCCACTCAAGTCGGCGGACAACCATCCTTTCAAGAACTTTACGGACACAAGACAGCAGGGCAATAGGCCTATAGTTGACAAGATCCGATCTGTTGCTCCCTTGCTTGTGCACTGGGACAAGCACAGTGACCATCCATGATGGAGGAATCTGCACTCCGTCAAGTAAGTCCTGAAACAGCGGTAGCACACCTTCATGTACCGGTCCGTTATCCCTCTTCAGGTCTGTATACCTCCCACCATCAACACCAGCGGCACTCATGTTTCTGCACTTCTGGAGGGCCGCATCGAGCTCCGCAGCAACTCATGGCATACCACCTACACTCGACTGGGTAGCATTCACAACTTTCGGTGGGGCAGACCCACTTGACAAAGCATACACGCTGGCAAACCTCTCATTAAATGCGTTTACCATTTCCTCTCCACGCAGCACTTCCCTGCCCGTGACTGCGGAGCGATAAACCCAGGAAAGTTCAACTTTGGTCGAGTAAGGGCTCAACAAACGCCAGGCTTGTGCAAGGGAGCCGGCACACCCAACACGCGTGTAGATCCTTTCACCGAACCCCTCTTTCTCGCTCCTAATTATGTACCTACTCTCATCCACAATCCCTTTATACTCCCACCAATGCACGTCACTTGGCAAACGTTTCCACTTGCGATACGCCCTCCTTCGGTCGCGTACAGCAACAGTGCAACGATGCGTCCACCACTCACAAAGTTTCGCCCTGTTCGAACACTCATCACTCCTCAAACGCGGTGACTTGCGCGGTCGCACACCCCGCCGCTTGAGCCAGTCAGCAAAAATCCCATTGCTCGCAACTGGCGGTTTGCAACGAGTACTCGGCGAGGCACAGAATGAGCACGGGCGCAGCACCACTGGGAAATGGTCGCTGCCACGTAAGTCGTCTGAAACTTGACAAAAAAACTGCAATGCAATGCTAGGAGAGCAAACAAAAAAATCCAAGACCGATTCCTTCACCCTCCCACCCTGCCAGCGCACATACGACGGAAAACTATCATGCACAATTTGTAAGTCGCTGTTATGAATTGCAGCAGAGAGTCGACGCCCTCTGTTGTCTGCCTGAAGCGAGCCCCAGTCGTAGTGGTGACTGTTGAAATCGCCTCCGAAAACAACTGGTGCAGGGAACTGCTCGAGCCACGCTGACCACTCAGCAGTCATAGGACTCCCCGTCGCGTGGAGAAAGACAACCATTACCCAACGGCCGCACATCCAAACCTTCAGCGCAACTGCGTCTGCACCCACTAGTTGCAAACCAATGTTAACACGTAAATACGGGACTGACCACTTTATAACCACACCTACCCTATGCCCAGAATGAACAAAATCAGTCTGCCACAATGCAGCAGTAGAGGCGCTCAGATTCGCCGTTTCCTGCACTCCAATAATGCTAGAATAGCGCAGTAGCTGCTCAATTTCCCCCCACTTACCTAACAGCCCTCTCGCATTCCACGTAATCACATTATATTGGGTGCATGATGAGGTTAGGTTAGGGCCCCCGTTTCACACTCACCCCCCTCGTCTCCCCCTCCTTGCGAAACACTAACACTGCTCAGACTCAGTGTGAAGCTGCTGCGCAACTCGCTGCCATCTTGTGAAACTACACCCACACACACTTGCGGCTGCTGCTCAGCACAATCTTGCACATCCATGGTTGCGTACGTGTGATCTGCAACTTTGTCAGCACTGCACAAAATTTCGTCTTGACTATACTCAACTTCCTGGACAGCTGCAACCTCCCCATTATGCACTTCACTCATTTCAACTTCGTCAGCAACTTGCGGGAGTGCGGCTGCCTCTTTGGGAGGAGACTGTGTGGCTTGCTTCCTCTTCTGGCTACCCCTCTTTCGTTTCGGCGGGGGCGTCACCCACTGCCCGTCACTTCCTGTATCATTGCGACTGGTCGAAGGCTCACGAAAAATCACACGATCACTATTTGTGGCAAATTTCTCGCCCAGATTTGAGCTGAGCAGTTGCACTTCACTCAATGCCGTTAAACATGGGGCACTCGTGCTCAAGGCACTCAGCTCCAGACAGTTTGTTTGGCGCTGCTCCTGGGGGACAGATCGCTGCTGCTGCACCTTAGGTTGAGGCGCTTGGGGCACCGCCTGCGCCCTCAACTCCTCTTGCCGTTTCTAATGTTGAAGGTGGGGGCAAAGTTGACGCGGATCGCGCCAAACACTACAGGTCGCGCACGCTACAGCGCGGCACGCACGCTGGAAGTGCCCACGTGCATTGCATCTCAGAAATTTTGGTGGACGGTCTCCCACGATAACCAGAGTCTGAATGCCTTTGATGACCGCGATGTCTGGCACATCATCAATGGACAGGCCCTCTCTGAGGCGCAAAGTGACTTGCCGCACGCCAGTCTCACACACAGGTCTGCCACGTATAACCAATTTCTCAAATGAGTGTCCTTCAAGGGTAGCAATCCGCCCGAAGCCCACCGCTATTTCTTGCGGAGAAATACTAACTGGCAGCCAGTGGAGGCGCGCCTGCAGTCTGTTCGTGCAGATCATGGAACTCCACTGGATGCCCATTCAAACTGAGATTCGCCTTAAGCAGTCTCTGCTTCACTGCACCAGTTCGCAGTACAATCTCAAATGTGTGTGTTCCCCTGAGAGTGTTAACGTGCGTGATTTGTCCCTCACCGACAATATGCTTCACAGCATAGTACACTTGAGGAGTAGGATACGGCCATCCTCTTGGGTGGCAAATCATAACAACTGAGCGGGGCATTTGGATATTAGAGAGACCTCCTCCATACAGTTTCTTGAGCGCCTGAAGATTACTCTTCTTCTTGCACCGCCCTGCAGCATCATCTGGTGCCTCAGAGTCTACATCACTCTCACCCCAACTCGCATGACTCACTTCAGCAACGGCCTCACTAAACAACCTCGTTCCATTGGCGACTACTGACCCTCTGCCTTTTCCTTTCTCTTGGTTGGGTGCCTGCTTGTCACTGCCATCTTGGTCGCCTCTGCTATCTTGACTTTCACGCCCAACCCTAACTATAGTATCCACTCCTTGCGTCCGTACTCTCGCTTCCGAAATACCTCTCTTCATAGTTTCCCTCATCACTTGAGCGAAGGTTTCATCACTGACAAGCCCAAAGTTGACCTCACTGTCTGCCAACAATTTTGATTTCACTAAGTCGTGCAAGAGTACCTCAACATCAACATCACCCTCCATGTTTTTTCAACAACAATGTATTTTTTTTTCAGCTCAAACGCCGACAATGGCACAGTCCACGCGACTAAAACTTTGTTGGCCGCTTTGGTACCACAACAATACCAAAAACCGAACCCAAAAGCGGTGCGGCAGGTCTGGTAAGTGGCGCCATCTCTTTGAAGACTTTGGAAAAAGTGTTATAACCCGAACTTGTAGTCCAAGTCTGTCAATAGACGGCGACATGGCAGGTTTGGTAAGTGACACCATCTTTTCGAAGACGTTGGAAAAGTGTCCCAAACAGAATTTGAAGGCTAATCACGTCAACAGATGGCACTACAGGGTGGGGTACTTGATTGTACGACAGAATGGCGTGGCCGGTTACTTGGCTGCCTGCTCCATATTATTGCACGACAGAATGGCGTGGCCGGTGACTTGGCCGCCCGCTCCATATTATATATGCAGACTAGTTGTGCCCATACGCATGCTGCGCACCCCTTCCCCCGCCTCCCTCCAGGTGTTTGGTCTTTGGTTTTAAATTTATCAAACCGAAAACCGTACATGTGAATGGCTCCCACCCCTAACCCCCAATTCCCACACTCCTGCGTTCCTCTCCTCCCCGAAAACGTCACCCCGTGACACTATCCCTTTGGTGCAGCCCCGGAAAAGTAGCTGGCGTGTGAAAAGTATCCAGCCCCGGAAAAGTATACAGCATTCAGTAAGCAAGTAATCTCATGTTTAAGTTAATCCTTTGAAACAATTCACTTCAGTATCGCGCATTGCCCGCCACACACACTTGGCCTGGCACCCTCTCCCGCACCCCCCGAAAACGCCGCCCCGTGACGTTTCCCCTTTGGTGCAGCCCCGGAAAAGTCGCATGCGTATGTTTGACTAAAGGCTAAAAAAAGCCTTGAGAAATCCAGCATTCAGTAAGCAAGCAGCCGTATGTTTAAGTTAATCCTTTAAAACAATTTACCTCAGTACCGTTCATGGCAACATTGTTGCAAGAAACGATTGTTGCCGCCCACTTAAAAACAATTCAACTCCTTTCTGGAAGCGAACATATAGGAAATAAATGCGCCTTTCCATCGTATCAGGCTGTTAATTTCGAGACCCTTTGAGGGCCTCGAAATTAGGAACCAATCGTCGTTTGGTTTAAAGTTGTCTGGCTTAGTACACACGGGTTGTTTTTTTGGTTTTTTTTTAGTTCAAACGCTGACAATGGCACAGTACACGCGACTAAAACTTTGTTGGCCGCTTTGGTACCACAACAATACCAAAAAACAAACCCAAAAACGGTGTGGCAGGTCTGGTAAGTGGCGCCATCTCTTCGAAGACTTTGGAAAAAGTGTTATAACCCGAACTTGTAGTCCAAGGCCGTCAACAGACGGCGCCAAGGAAGGTTATGTAAGCGGCGCCATCTGTTCGAAGACGTTGGAAAAGTGTCCCAACCCGAATTTGAAGCCGAATCCCGTCAACAGATGGCACTACAGGGTGGGGTACTTGATTGTACGACGGAATGGCGTGGCTGGTGATTTGGCCGTCTGCTCCGTATTATACAGGGTGTTCGGAAATTGGTGTCAAATATTTTGAGGGTCCGCTGTGTGATCAAAGATAAGAAGAAAAAGTCCTATAAACATGGGTCCGGAAATGCACCAGTCTTTAGTTACAGCCCCCCCCAGGTTTGGGGTAAACAGTTCTTAAATACCTCGTAATGATTCACCGTTTCCATTCCAAACTCAGGATATGTGCAATATCATACCTGGTATTTCAGTACTTCATAATACAGTATTGGGTCGCACAACTTATCAGACGGAGGGGTAATTTTCCCAAAGCGGGGGGGGGGATCAAACGTGGGGGAAGAGAGGAGTAACTGCTTTGGTCTTGTACTTTAATTCTGCCTACCCCAGAAAGCAACAAGAATTTCATACAGAAATACATAAACTTCTTATGCAAAAAAGATTGTCAAGGTGGATGTAGTGTATTCGATGTTTGAGCAGAACAGCAATATTGTTGCTTGCCTCTCATTGTTGCTTTACAGAAACAAAATATCACCTTTGTTTGAATACTCCAAGTTGTGAAGGGAAATGCAGTAATGGTTCAGCAGAGAGCACATCTGACAAAATTTTAAATGTTAGTTATCTCGAGTCAGAATTCAATGCTGAAACCAGATAACTAGGTCGGCATTTTGAATTATTTTTCAGTCTAAATATTTGATGTTGATGTTTTTTCGTAAACAGTTCCGATATGCGGGTTGTTATTGTCAGTTTCTTGTGGTTTTGTGTGGTTTTGTTGTTATTGTCAGTTGGGTTAGGTTAGGTAAGTTTGGGTTTTGCATTTCATACTGAGGTAGTTAACTGATTGGGGTTTGGCATTTCATACTGGGGCAGTTAATTGGTTAGGTTATGATAATGATGATTTAACGAGTTTCCACAGTTTGGGATCAATTTGTAGTGCCTTTTGTGAAAATTAAAGGTAGTTTTTTTTTTCTTTTATCGAATTTCGGGCCAGGTGCGTAAAGTAAACTTGTCCCTCTGTTGTTTATTTTACTATCGAAAGTGATCGTGGAATGAATTTATAATTCTGCTTTTATTGTGTAGTGCTGCCCTTGCCTTCTAAATCCGTTAGCTACGCACCTAGTATGCACTATCCCGCTGCCTCACACGTTTGTCGAATTGATACTACAAAAACGGTTACACTAAATAATCGATTATACAATAATTACCTGATTAGCAGGAGCCACATAACTACCGGAATTGTCAATATACGCGTAGAATACTGGGACAGCCTTGCCGGCGAACCGTAAAGTAGCCGCCATTTTTTTCAGTGGTTCGCCCAAAGCCGAACAACAGATAGAATTCCGTTTTCCCTGGATGTTGTCAAAACCTGAAATAAGCTGGGCCAGTTCCGGTTCAACTTTTTTTTTCATACAGAAACATAATTGGCAAAAATTTTTAGTCAAGGACCTAGATCCATTCATATGCAAACGATTTAATCATAAACTGTTGCCTACCAAAGCCTACAATTTGATGGCACGTGTTCTCATTGAAAATCAAGGAACATCGACTGCTATTCAGGCACTTCCGGTCTGCGCTAATAATTGATACGCATGACCTGTTCAAATAAACGACTCAAGTGGTTGCCGTCATTAGACAATCGCCACGACTCAACCCCCGTCAGTATATCAAAAACCGCTTTATGCATAAAATGCATAAGCAGTTCAAAATGTCAAAGCCGCTAGGCCAAAGGTTTCAACTTTGTTCTCCAAAAGCGTATTTATTTTCTTCCCATAGCAATATTTAAATGTCAGTGTCGAAAAAGGGGTACGGGCTGCATCGTTCCTGGGGTCGCTGATTGAGTTAGCGAAGGGTAAATTTCATTGACGAAACTTAATTCGCTCAGATACGGACATACACATGAGCAACCAAATAGTACTAATGTTGCGAACGGTGCATCCAACACCACCCGTGTGTAAAACGTACTTCAGCAAGCAATACAACATTAGCAAACGAACAATTTGTTCATGCAACGATGCTTGAGCGTGGCAATTTGTAAAACAGTACATCCAGTGATTTCACTCACGGGATGCGCTGATTGAGTCAGTGAAGCAATCGAAAATCAGCGTTCGTTAGCCAGTTTGCGCAAAAACTGGATTGAGGAAACTTAATTCGGTGAACGCGTTTCTTAGCCAGTGTGCGCAAAAATTGGCTTGAAGAAACTTAATTCGGTGAAACATCCATATACACCTGAGCAACCAAACGATACCAGTGTTAGAAATGGAGACCAAGCCCGGAAAAGGAGTCAGAGCTGCGACGTGCTCGGGGTTGCTGACTGAGTAGCGAAGCGAAAATTTGATGGACGAAACTTCAGACAAACGTGGACATACACCGTCGTCACTTCCACTGTCAATATAATGGAGAGGGCTCCTCTTTCTTTGCTGTTTGGCTGTGTGGCTAAGTAGTGATATCATTCAACCAGGGTTCTACTTAGCTGCCAAGGTTCTACTTTGCTGGACAGTACCATGAAAAAGTTATTGATGCATCTTTGTGTGAAAGATGAAAGGATAAAGAAAACGAAAATTTATAAGATGAGGTGGATACTCATCTTATAAATTTTCGTTTTCTTTATCCCTGCATCTTTCCCTTGCATTTTCCCCAAATTGAATTTCGGCCGCATTGGGATTTATCCTCAACGTGACAAAATATAAGGCTGGGAAATCAGATTTTTTCTACCTGAGCCGATCACGAGCCGATCATTAAATAAAACTGGCCGATACCAAAGCCTAGATACACATTACCAATTCCTTATAACCGATCCCAGTTCCCAATTAACCTAAAAGTATGTCTTTTAAGAAAATTTCTTTTGAAAGCAATGCATACATCAAGGAGTGCGGTAGCGGTTCTTATGCAAGCCTAAGCATGTACTTCCAAGTTAAACGTCAAACTTTGAACTCCTATAGTTTCGCCCAGAATTGACATAGACCAAGGAAATTCTGTATTTGGGGTCGTGTCGCAACTATTTCACTGCATTATAAATTTTAATGACAACAATCAAACCGTTCGGTGTCCACAGTAAGGCCATTTCGTCGTTGTCGTTGTTGTTGTTGTTTGCCCTCAACTGGAGATCGAACCACTGAACCGATTTTCAAGTTCTATAGGTGAAAACGTACGTATAGACAAGGACTAGGGCCTTTTGCATGCTATTTTAATGTAACTACAATATTCTTTACACGGAAAGCCAAATGGGCTAGAACCTTTGCTCTCACCTAGAGATCGAACCAATGAACCGATTTTCAATTTGTGTAACTTAAAATGTAGGTTTTAACACCGAACAGGGCCTTTCGAACACGATTTTGACTCCAGTATTCTCGATAGCAGACAATTATTATTGTAGAGCACTGGACATCATTAAGTGGAACAACAAATTTTTGCAGATCGAACTAAAAACACAAGTCTTTCTTAACAGTAAAAATCGAACCAGCTATGGACCCCTATGAAATACCTCCAAGTGCTTCAGCCTTTCCCCCCCCCCCCCCGTGATGCCTTTAGGGCATTAAGATTTTTAAGGCTTACATCCATATTTTATACGCGTAAGCGTTTTTAAAACTAATAAAGCATAGGCCTAAATACACATAATTATTTTTAAAATATTGGTTTAAAATAATATTGCATTATGCTACAATCATTTTAAAACAAAAAACCTCCAGTAAAATTTAACACGTTTCTTTGAAATTTCTAAACAATAAGAGACAGCTGCTTGGGGTTTGGACCATTGGAAAGCTGGTGAAAAAACCTTTAAAATGATGTATTCAAACATCAAACTCAATTAACGAGAAATGAAAATTTCTTCAATTTGGTTTATTACCGATCTCGATTTCAGTACCCATAAAGATGGGGCCGATAAAGATCGGTAAATATCGGTAACGATCGGGATCGGTAATCGGGATAGGCCCAACCTTACAAAATATGCTTTAGTTGCTCACAGGTAAAGGACACATGTCTGCTAGTGGGGCCGCCTCGTTATCATCAACAATCACTTTTGACGATGTAAAATAAACTTTGCACGAACAAACTATGACGTCATGAACCAAATGTGACCTCGTTGTTGTTAGATCTCGGCTCTTGGCTATTGGCCAATTTTGTCACCTTGATGGTTGCCAACACAAGGTCCGAATCCGGATTTTTTTTGTTTTGATAAACCTTGTTCAGAGTCCCGTGCTACTGCATGCAAAGTTCGGTTTGGATAGTCCTTGTGTTTATCGCGTGATAGGCGGTCTAAGATTACATTGGAGTTTGATTCTTCGACCTCGCTACGCTCCAAATAAACCATCTCATCGTCTACTGAACTGTTTATGGAGAATAAAATCCGAGAAGGGTTTCCGCTCCTTGAATAAAAAAAAATAGAAAAAAAATCTATATAGGACTGAACTAAACTAACTGACTTATCGTGCTTACTTGTTTCTATTTTACAATCAAATGTAATACAACGGGCACTTTATTGGAAATATAATTACTCAGCGATCATTAATTATATCAAGTGAAGGTTTCTTAGGCTTTTCAAGAAACGATTTACAATTATATTTTCATAAGGAGCTCACAATCAATATTTACATTAAAGCAAAAGCAGAAAACCAAAAGGGGTGATATCGTACTAAAAACCCATAAGTGTAAAGGGAACTATCAAGTTTTTGCCATACAAAGTAGTGATATAAGAGCCAAAATTTATGCCACCGAGTTTTCCGTCCCAACCGCGTCAAACAGGGCCTCAAGGGTGTCTCACGATCATGGGAAAAATAAAGAAGGTACTATTTTAAATATTTTGTTAAAACTTTTACTGTTTTGGTAAAAAAAAATTATTTGTTCAAAAAGAAGAAAACTCCTTTTTGCGAGACTGGAGAGTGGGATAGGGCCACAAAAAATCTTAAGCACCAGGTCTCTAGGAGGCTTAATCCGGCCCTGCTGACACCACAGTGATTGTCAGTTAAGCTTGAGTAATCACGGTTCGAACCACAAACTTGGTGGCAGCTATTTTGGCTCATATATCACTACTTTCTACGGAGAAAATTTGATGGATCCCTTTCCCCTTATGTGGTTTTTGTATGATTATTGTTACTGATCTTGGTATCACTATTGTTAGTTCATTGTTATTTCTTATTCACCATAGTGAAAGTTAACTTGTTAATGGCAAAGTAGGCAAAGTCTTACAAGGTGATTTTTACAAGGTAAGTAGTTTGGGGAATGCTGTTTTAAGTTTAACAGAAATATCAGACCTCTGTCAACGAGAATTGATTTTATTTTCTCGAATTATAGACTGCAGACGGGAAAGCGTTTAAAGGAATGAAAAATGGAAATCGCATCGCTACAGCTTTAATCTACGTAAGTTCCCAACACGGATCTCATGTTCATACACTTGGGCGCTTTCCATGTCCCCTGGAATTGAACAAAACACCGTTAACAAGAAAGAGACTGCATGTTTCGCGCATTACAAATGCATACACACAATACATACATAACCATGCACACACACGAAACAGATTTAAAACATAAATACAACTACAGCAGGAATGACTACAAGCTTCATAAAGTTTATTTAAAGCTTCACTGGTATTCGTTAGCTGTAAAAGCTGTTTTAAAGCCAGCAAGTTCATGATGCATAGGTCTAAAACAAAACTTTCTTCGCGTGTTAATATTAGATAATATTCAGATGAACAAGCGATTTCTAGAATGATTCGTTATTGGTATTCACAAAAGCATCATCAAAATTGTAATATTTGGGTTGTGTGTAACTATACAAGCAATAATTGCTTCGTTGACTTAAGGCTCGTCAAAATTTCTTTAAAAAAAATTGGTGAAAATTAACGTTTATGGACTACTGATTTTTTAATCGTTAAGTGGGTTGACGTGTTTTTCCATAATACTGAACTACAATACGGTACTACCATTGCTGTTTAAAAAATTGATTTTGGTACACCAGCGTATATTGGAGGGCCACGTAAGCTTGCAGAAAGTAACCATTTGGAGACATCGTACGAAAAACTAAAGAACATAGAACTCTGATTATGCCAATGTGATGAAAAGATATGGACGAGTCAAGAAGTTCACAGTGAAAAGAATTGAGGGAAAATCGTTCCTATCAACCCAGCCACTCGAAGATCTCATAACGAATCGTAAGGTGGACGTTAGCATAGATCCTATAAGTTGGTTAAAAACTCGAGAAATTGTATTACGAAAATCAGAGCCATATTGCTTGTTTATGAAAACAAGTTTAGATTCTCAAGAGCGAGAGGTTGTTATTACGAAACGCCAAACGGCCGCCCAACGTATTGAAAATGAACTTTTGCCTATGGTGTGGTCCAATGAAAAACCTCTAAGCAAGGAGAAGTTAAGGATTTGGAGTACCTACTCAGCCTTGTGCCAAAAGACACCAAATCATTTTATTCCTTCCTTAGGAAGACCACTACAGGAAATTTTGATGACGATGTTGAAGGTTTCAGTGGTGATTTAGATTTCGAACTGGAGCAGGAAGGACTCTTGTTTACCTTTTGTATGAAAGCTGCACCTGTGATAATAATACAAAGCCAGTATTTACAAACAAAAGTTTGTAAATCCTTTCCATGAACACCATACTTCATCATATTTTATTACTTTTTGTGTAAAAGTTGCAATTATTAATATTCTGCAACTGGGCTAATTTTAATATAACACTAGTATTCAAGAAATGTGTCTGTAAAACCTTTCCGTAAACACCTCGTTTCATTATCTATTATTGCTTATCACACTTGGCTTCTGATAGTGTATTATGCTAAAACGTGTTAAACCTTTTAACTTGTTGTTGCATATCACTAAAGGTGACAATGCAAAAAACAGTCAACCCTCTACGAACAGCTGCTGACGCCTTCGAGGGTGGAAAATCACAAAAGTTCGAGTTGAGTCATTATGCCATGGTTAAAAATTGCCGTATTCAAATAGGTTAGTTTTTATTTGTCGTCTTCTGATTTTTTTTATCGAACTGTTCTATTAAAAGCAGAATATCTCAGTTTCGCCCATTGGCGGGTTAGATCATTATTGCATATCGATGTCCATATATGGCCCAATTCAAGCACAAATTGAGGTCACTGGGTGATGCAACTAAGGAATAAAAACAGTCCTTGTTCCCTGGAATTGGAGTTCAAATTAAAAATCGTTTTATGAAACAAACTCTAATTTGAACTCCAATAAATAACGGACTAGGACACCCTCGAACGAGTTACTCTAGTTCTTTTTTTTTTTTGTGTACCTACACAGATCTGAGTACGATGGTGAATTGGCGATATAAGCTCTAATGCCTTTTTCTAAATGGTGAAGCCGTTTTTTATTCAACTAATTCAGCTAGTTCCCAACACGGATCTCGGATTCATGCACTTCCACGCTTCCAAAAGTTACTGAGCATTTTCCGATGTAATCAGACCGATCAGCAGCCCATCCGATCGGATTATGTCGCGTTCATCAACAGTGAAGTCACGGTTCAGTCTTTTAGGACGGACTCATTGTGTCATCGTGCGCATGAACATATATTTACTCTCATGCTTTCGTTGTTAAGGATGTTGCTAAGCAGCTACATATCGACCGATAAATATGTTTAACTCAAAGTCGAGTGACTCATTCTGGGATGTGCTGTGTGTTAAATATTAAGCTATTGTGTGTCGTTAACGTGTGTGCTAATGTGTATCGCTACACAATAAGCTAATGTGTGGCGGGTCTTTTTAGGCAATTTTATGAACTTGACCAACCATCTCTTGTCATTTCACCACTCCTTTCTAAATTTATGGGCGGGCCTAAGTGATTTTTCATCAGCCCTCTCTGTCCTGTCGTGATTGTTTTGCGCGACGAATGGATTATTTATTTTTATTATTTTATAACGAAATCTTTTTTTTGTTTTTTTGTTGTTTACGGTTGCATGTTATCCTTAGAGTTTAAACGCGACGATCAAATGTTATTATTTCACTTAGTTACGTCGAGTAAAACTATTAGCTATAAGGAAGTAATGATGTTTTAATTTCCATGTGTTTTAACTTACTTTTGGAATCTATAGAATTGTGGAAGCCGTTGTCGTCTCTATCTGATACCGTTCTGAATTTGAAAAAAGAGACGGACGGACGGACAAATTCGTTGCAAGTGTTCTCAGCCGTTACGGCCGTACAGAAGACTAAAACCTTGCAGGTGTCGTTAGCAGAACTATCAAATATCTCCCCATCATATTTATACGTACAGACGGTTTTTTCAGTCCCAATCTTATCCAACCATGATATTAGTGATCATTACAAAATTTTTTTAAATAACCTGAACCTGATCATAGTTCACTAGCAAATGTCGTGTTATATATTAAAAATAACATTGCAAAATAAAAACGTTCAAACACTTATAACAAGCGGAGGCAACGACTACTACAGTAGTTGAGGCAGTGTTGAGGCAAGCACCTCACGCATTGCAACAGCGATCTCTATTACAGAATAATCTAAGAACAGTAACCATCACAATTGCAGATTGAAAACACGTTAGCTTTTAGGCCTAGTTTTCGAAATTAGGCCTAGTTTTCGGCTTTTAGGCCTAATTTTTACCTGCCGTTTTAATTTGTAAGTAGCAAGCAGCTAACGGAAAATTGAGTCCAAAGTAGGCCTATTCATTCATGTGCCGAAACTTCAAGTCGCCATGGCAACGAGGAAGCTTTAAACCATTAGACGTGGGAGTGCTCTATGAGCATGTCAAATGCGAACTTATCTTATTATTTCATCGAGTTACGTCGAAAAAGCTGTAAAGAAGCAACGATGTTTAATTAGCCGTGTTTTGCAAAGAGTAAAGCAGGTGATGTTTCGAGAATTATTAGCACCTTCATTAGATTTACCAATGTGCCAAGCTAAAGGCAACCTTAAATGGTAAACCTGACATGAAATTCAGCTTAAAATTAACTTAAGTACCATGAAAACAACTCTGGGTTAGCCCAACAACCAAAAACGGGTAAACCAACACTAACTAGAAAACTAAATATATTCCTCCCCCCCCCTCCCCTTTCCCCCTGCCCTCTCACCCACCCACTACCTCAACTCCACACCCAAAATTGAGAATAGGTTGGTATAGTTCACTCTTTTCATACAACGAAATTGTACTTCTTCGAGCAATTAACAATAAATAATTGTTAGGCAAGGAACGGTTTATCAGTTGCACTACGACAAGGGTAAAGAGGGCAGTCCCTTCAATAGAGAATTTTCGTCACCATTTGGCCAAAAAGCACTGTCACTTAGTCAGTTATTTATTTACTAGTGGAAACAAAGTTCGGGCAGAAGCGTGTCTGTGATCACAAAATCCCGAAAGCTGGCCTTAATAACTAAGCAGCACTACCAAGGATAGTCTCTTCCCCTAATAAGTCTCGTATCCTACAAAATATTTCTTTTAGCCCTATCAGCAACCTGCTTCTCCCTCCCCCCCCCCCCCCACACACACAATTCTCTCTCTGCCCTCCCCCGGTCTTGGTCCATTCTGCCCGCGTTTGGTTACGCTAGTCCCTTCTACTCCTGCGTCTCCCAACACACAGATCCTCGATTCCCAATTGGCCCTCTCTGTCCACCGCTCTCTCCCCCTCCCCCAACAATCATGGGTCGCAAACATTCCAACTGCGGCCGGGGAAATAACTATGGCGAATTACTTACAATAAGCGTCACTACGCGTAAAACGTTTCAACGTAAAACGTTGTGGTTAGACGTTATTTTCCATTTTGTGATTCTGCATACTACCATTTCAGGCTACATTATCTTAGTTAGCATTATTGCACAAGAAAGTGACTTCACGTCACGCAAATTTTACATCGTTCACTAATATTTAATCAAAATTCATTAATTTATCGCTACATTTTTTTCAGATGAGCGATGTGGAAGCTGGAGGAGCTACAGTTTTTCCAGAAATTGGCGTAGCTCTTTGGCCACGTAAGGTACGTGATTTTATGGTTCTTACATTTATCTACAATCTGAAGACTATGTGCACTAGAATAATACGCACCCCTGTGTACCTTGAACGTTTGTCACGTTCCCAACCGAAGCCACGTCACCAGAATTCGAGAGGTAGTCTGAGTTCAGATGCTGGTTCTGGACTGAGGGGAAGCCTACCACGCGAGTGACGGGAAGCCTACCACGCGAGTGACGGGAAGCCTACCACGCGGAGTGACGGGAAGCCTACCACGCGAGTGACGGGAAGCCTACCACGCGAGTGACAGGAAGCCTACCACGCGAGTGACGGGACCAAAGTGAAACAGTCTTGACGCCTCGCGAGGGTCGACATTCGCCTCCGCTCCCTCGCGGGATCAAGCGGTGTGTGGAGAGATGTCGTCTGAACTCAGACTAGGAGAGAGGGACAATTTTTCTAGGTAATTCCAATCAGAAGTTCCTAGGATCTTTCACATACCACAATCGACATGAGGGATCACAAAGACCTTCCTTTCCTGAAAATGCTACGGTAGCTAAGAACAGGTTTGAATCAAGGGCCTCTTGCAGCACATGAGACAGTCGTGCTAACTGTTGAAGGTCCCCTACCTTGCCCCATACATCAATCACTGTGTACTGGTGTACTGGTAGTACCCAGGCCGTGTCCAGAAAGTGCACTGCCACTGAACAAATTGTGTACTGAACAATTGTGTGCTGAGATGGTGCACAGTCTTGTACACTGGAGTGCACACCATGTTCGGTCGTATTTTAAGTAATAGGTCCCCTGTCTGTTAGGACTAGTTTGTCACGTGATCAGTCCGTATATCTGTTTGGTTGGTAGGTCTTAGAAGATTATGATATACATTAAAACGTTAACTAGGGATATCGCAGCTAACCACTTCCAAGCCTACGCGGAGTCGTGGTGGTATTTGCAGCTACTATTGGCTCTTATATTGTTTTGCCTCGGTGCTGAATCGCTGGCAAAGCCTTAACCGAGGTGTTAATAGCTGCAACTTCGGCCAGGCCCCACATAGTCTAGGAAGAGGTTAGATGTGATATATAATCTATGGTTATGATGTATATTCGAGTCTAGGTAACGGACGAGTGTTTATTATCGGTATACTGCAGGCAACGATGAAAAGATCTAGACCATTATGTGATACCCTCAAATGCTAGATTATAAGTTATAAATTCCCAATTTATTTCTGCAAGAACAGCTTTAAGCTCATCAAAAAGCTTACGTTAACGCACATTACCCATGTAACTGTATGAGTGCCTTTGAAAATTGACTTATGTAACTCAGGGGGCGTAGAAGCATGTATTAATCGCGTAGATCGTGCGACATGTCGCGTCATAATTCCCTGATCAAGCTTAACATTAGACGGTTGCCTGTACATATAACATTCAAATTACGCTTCAAGCAGTGAATACATGAACGAACAGACCATGTTCGTCGAGGTGGTTCGTGAGGGTAACTGGGGGGGGGGCGCTAACACTGCAAGCGAATCGACTATCGACCACTCCGGTACGAGATAGAAACACGGCGGGGGGAGCGTTGCATTTATTTGCATCAATTCACTGTGTCAGGTGTGCTGGGCGAGTTTATGTTGCGTTCGGTGTCATAATTCTACAAATAAGCTTCAGAAATAGTGATTAAAGCTTCAACGTATCTTAATAGCTCATACGTAAACAAATTCCTGCTTTGCGTTCAAGACAATCTTGTAGTTTATTGCTGTCACGTGAATGAGAGTCGATACGATGACGAATCTTTCTGGTGACGAATTTTGGGTTATAAAAATGGTAACAATTCGTGACATGTGGAAAACGAGAGTGACTTTTGCTTGATCCAACCAGGTTAATTTTCGAACACACCCAAGAATAGGCCTATCCATTACAAGGGTATACCCTACTTTTACCTTGAACAATAAAATGGATAAGCCTATTTGTGAGCAGTATCCGTGAATAAACAAAAAAGCCAATCAAAAATTACCCTATACAACTAAAAAAAAAAACAGTGTTACTTAAGCAAATAATCATGCAGAAAAAAAAACATTATTTAAAAAAATAAATTAAATAAATACAAAGGCACGAAGTTCCATAGCATCTTATCTATGAAAAGCAAACAGTTATGCATGAAATGGTAATAAGGAACCTAGATGCAGTAAAAATAAAGCTATTTACACCTAAAAATTAACATACGTTAAAATGACTTGAAAATAAAACCGGTTTCCAAAATTAACAATAGTTATTTACAGTAAAAAAGTGTAATTCTACAGTGATCAACAATGCAAGTGCAGAAGCTGGAAAAAATGATCTACAGGGCGATCATTTCAGAATAAAACCGACAAACTTCCATGGCATACTCAGGAGGTAAAGACAAGTCGAAAAGTTCCATGTAACACCTATCCAAAAATGCTTGGTTACTGAGATATCGCCCTATGTGGCTCCATTCTTTTATGATCGAGTATTTAAGTCATGGTTTAGTGGAAGCGGTGGAAGCCTGTATCATACTGCCTTGCAAGGCGCACCCCATACTTTGGCCTCATACTAAACAAACTCGGATGCAGCAAGGTGCACCTACCGGTGGAAACCTTCGCGATAATAAATTACGTTCGAACGAATGTCGTCTAATCTTGCCAAGACAGGAGAAACTTGCAAGATCTCAGTATCCTGACGTATTTTGCCGTGAAGCGGCCCTGGCTTCTTTTCAAAGCCTCTCGCTACCCAGCAGCTCTTAACGTTTCCATAATGAAAAATACGTTAGAAGTAATGCTATATTTTAATTAAGAAAGCAAAAGAATGCAGCAGACGTTCCTTTTTATTATTCCTAAAAAAAAACATGTTTTATTTTTCTGAAACTGGGCAGCCCTAGACGTTCATTGTTACCGACGTTTTGAAAAAAGAAAGCCTTCGTTAACCAGCAGAAAGCCGTAAGGGGAGAATGTAAATGGCCTGTTCCAACTGATGATCCTGGAAGGTTGGGAGAGGGGGGGGGGGGTGGCAACGGTTACCAACTGGCCAGGGGCTTTATAGTCTCCGTTGGGCAAGGCAACTGCCAAATTTACAGCCGTAGTTACAACGTACAGTAACTTTTACGATGGTTAACAGTATCAACAGGCATACCTTCCTAGGTCAAATCAGGTATTTCAATGTCTTAATGAGTTTGCGCTTCCGGAATCTGCCTGGAACGTTTAAAATACTCGTTAAACCTTCCCCCTCCCCCCCCCCGGGCCAATAGCCATAAAATGGACTCTAATTTTGTTTTTTTAACTGCAAAAAATAAATAAATAAATATACATGAACAGAACAAAGGAGAGGGGAGGTAAAGGCCCCTGAACAGTGGGCAGGGAAGGGGAAGGGGGGGGGGGGTGGGAACCAGCATCCTCTCCCCCTCCAGTCGAAACCCCAAAATGTTTCATAATGATAAATAAGTTCCTCCAGAATATGTGAAAAAATATAAACCGGGTACGGTAGTGATGTATACCATAAAATGCTTCAGCTTCCCGGACCCTACTCTTCAGCTAACAACACCCCTGGCTTTGTTCGACCTCCTGCGATTTTTTTTCTGGGCTGTGGCTACGGTCGCAGTACATCGAGTCATTGAAGAAAAACGTTTCGTGAGATTTTGCTCAAAAGGTGGGGGACCTCAAACTAGTCCTCAACCTACGCATTCAAGCTTTGCACACAATTTAAAACGAAACCTTATTTCACAAAGCAATTCACAAAGCAACCACCATTTCCACCCATCCCCCCCCCCCTCAGAAAAAAAACACACGCAACTAGACCGAAAACATTTATTAACAACTGTTTTTTCAACTTTGAGAAATATTTATTGCGTGTAGAAATTATTAACCTACGCCCTCCTTTAAAAGTTTAAAAAAAATTATTTACAACTCTCTTAGCAAGAGATAGACGTAGTTGCAGTGTTGAACGCAATTCGATTAGGCCTATCACAAAGTTTTGCAGCAGGTTGGTGCACCATGTTGAATCTGAGTTTTGTAGAGCAATGAATTTGGTCTTAAACCGTCGCCAACGCTTATAATTCATACCAGTTGACGCTGCTTAAACACCCAAGATGGTGTAGGAGGGCACAATAACTCGTGCACCTTGCAGGAATTCAGTCACAGCCTGTGACGCACAGGCTCCAATTAAGCCATGACTTAAATACTCGATCATAAAATAATTGAGGTCTAATACGGTGATATCTCGGTAACCAAGCATTTTAGGATAGGTGTTGTATACGACTTTTTGACTTGTCTTTACCTCCTTAGTATGCCCTGGAAGTTTGTCGGTTTTATTTTGAAACACCCTAACACATAACACATAATATATAACACATGTTGTAGTTTCAATAGTAGTTATATATAATTACACAAGTACCGCAACGCAGCCATCGGCAGCGCAGCAGCAATCTTCATCTGCAGCAGCTGCATACGATGCTATCTCCGCCATCTACCGACGGAACGGCAAATTATAAGAGTAGCAGCCAAGCCCCGCTGAGATAGTAGCTGCGCCCGGAACGCAACGGCCAGCAGCGCGAACATACGATGCCATCTACCGACCGAACGGCAAATTAAATGGGGGGGGGGGACCGAAACGGGAGGTGGGGAGGGGAGGGAGAGGGGGGGGGGGAGGGGCGCGAGCGACTCCGCTAGTATTTAAATTATATATTTAGAAAGAAAATCACCGCTTACCATTTTTTTACTTCCTTATTAAATGCGTTATAATAAATTACGTAATTGCTAATAAAAGATTTACATTAATTTACATAATATTTAACAAGAGTTGTAGTTTCAATAGTTACACTTAAATAATATATTTAGAAAGAAAATCACCACTGACCATTTTTTAAATTCCTTATTTAATGCGTTAATAATTATAATAAATACAAGAGTACGTTAGGATCCTAACAGACAATTAACCCCAGAATCCAGCTCGTCTATATTCGACATCTAATAAAACAACAATATTTAGAAATAACAGACCAAGAACAACTCTCTAGACCTAGCACAACTGTTTGTTAGAATAGGCCTACTATGAATCAGAGTTTGTTATTCCTCTTTCCCCATGGAGTTTTATCTTTGTATACTTCTGCAAAAAACTTAATATTTGCATTTTTGTATTTTCAGGGTTCTGCTGCATTTTGGTACAACTTACACAAAAATGGTGAAGGAGACTTCTACACAAAACATGCTGCGTGTCCTGTCCTTTTTGGAACAAAATGGGGTAAGGCATTTTAATCACGTAAGGGTACCTTCAAGATATGCCTGGCCAATTTTTTTTTAAATAAAACATTAGTTTTAAATCACCTCGCATGTTACCCTGGCCTGCAAAGACTCGTAGGGACTAAATAAAAATGGGTAACAATGCCGTCATGAAATAGTAGTCATGAAATAGTATTCTGTCGTGCCCACTTCTTCCCTCAACCCAACTTTTCGTTCTCGCCTTTTACCCTCGTCACCCTTTTGTGGCCTTATGTGGTCTGACGGTCTGTTTTTCCTTCCCTTAAAAGAGGAGGAAGGAGGGGGATAAAAACAACGAAGTGTTCTTAATTGGGAGGGGGGGGGACAGGGAAATGGGAAGAATATGACGAGGATCACAACGAAAATGCTATTTCATGATGCCATTATTATCCACTTTTCATAAGTCCCTGCCATTCTTTGGTAGCCATGGTAGTATGAGCGACTATCGCAGAACTATGAGGCCTAATCTTGTCCCATTATTCTGGACATTATCGAGACGACCTGCGATGATCAGAAGGTTGCCGGTTTGAATCCCTGGTGCGGTCCTTTCACTTAATACACCTTCTGGTTGCCTAGTAAGGGTCGAAATAGAGAGAGAATTCATCTATATTCTTTGAGCTGGTTCAAATCGGGAAATAGGCAAGTTTTAATCTGGGCGTACAAAGTATAAGTACACCCCATCCCATGTGAGCCCACCCCATGTGAGCCTGGCCTGGTCGCCACACCTCCTGAAGGCATTGATCATGGTGAGTCCGTGCAGAGATTTTTTTTTAAAATAATCCGAGGAATAAGAGATTCTGAACGTCTAAAAATACTTCACCTTGATACCTTATTAGAGCTTCGACGTCTAAAAGCGTATTTGTGGCTTACATACAAGATTCTACATCATCTATTTAAACTGCTGCTCTTTAACAGACAAACGTGTAATAGCATTCGTGGCCACAACCTGAAATTGGTTCTCCCGATGTGTAGACTTGATTGTAGGAAGGATTATTTCTCCCATCAAGCTTGGAAACAAATTTCCTAAATGAGGAAGTTGTGTCTTCTTACTCGGTTGCTTTAAAAAAAAAAAGTCCTTAGACCAAGTGGACCTACGTCTGTACTTGAAGCGACCAGAGCATTGCTCTTTTTAACCAAATTTACAAAAACTCTTGACGAAATATATGGATCTTCAAGTTAGTCATTTTAAGGAACTACAGGTATATGTCATTTTAAAATTGTGCATTAACATTAAATTTGTAGCGAGTTTTAACCTGTAAATTGGGTG
>JAHWFP010152307.1:0-20695 GCA_023313725.1 Lithobius niger | reverse complement strand
TAAGTTTTTTCTCATAACTTGTGAACGAATCAACGGATTAAACTTTTCTTTTTTTTCTTCCTGTTGTTCGTAATCCATTTTTTTAAACCAAAAAACTGAAATAACTTTTCATACGACCAATACGGTATGAATATTTGTTATTCTGAATTTGTAATTTTACTTTGAACAAATTAGTACAAAGATGAAACCAACGTCATTCGCCCTTGAAAGCAATTCTAAATAACGTATCAAAATTATACTAAAATCTACACACGCTAGTGTGTTGCCGTTAAGTAGATGATTTATTGTTGTTGGGGCTTAATTGTTGAACGTAATTGTTAGAGTGTAATTGTTGTCATGTTAACTGCAATGAGCTTATACATGATTTCAGCATACTTGTGTAAATTTTCGGTGCGGTAGAAATCTTAGGAAATCGTTGGAATCAGGTGTCGTGGGTCCAGTAACGCAGAATACCACAACATTAAAGTTTGGGAAAGTGTCTTTTGTGGAGAAAACGTGCCCTCAATACCGTTGATTTGTGTTACTGGCTAGCTAGCTAACTAGCTACTATTAGCTAAGGTCAGGTCTCCCATGTGAATTCTCATAAGGTATAAAAACATGTCTACAGCTCGTTAGGAAACGTTTGCGCATCTAAATTTTGGCACACAGGTAAAGAGTAGTACGGGGAGTCCCTTTTTGTAAAATGGGAATTGTAACTTGAAGCACGTGGCCCTGAAGTGGCACGTAAATGCAAAATTAATGTTGTGACCATTGTTTGTATTGTTATCCAGCAGTTTATTATAACATGCTTAAGCGCATGTTAAGTGCATGTTATACGCGCACCATTTCAGTACGGTACTTATGTACCGCAACAATTCACGCGAGTTTTTAAAAAATAACTATTCTTGCAATTATTGCACTGTTCTTCAACGACATGCCGATTTCCTTCGGTAATAAAATAAAATAAAATAAAATAAAATCAACGACATGGTAAATAAACTAACCTTGGTTGCTGGTTGGATACCATTCAGTGAATTTCATATTATGTGATATTTCAAAAGTGAAATATTATGTGATCAGTAAGTTATGTAGTATGTGATTGCTAAGGTACGTGAATACACCATGGTAACTAAACTTCAGAAGTTGCAACAGAAAGGAGACTAAGAATCTATCAATGCCAGGAAAATTTGAAACACAATGCAGATCGTGAGCACACGGTCCAGTCAATTAGGAAAAGAGGAAATTTTTTCAAAGTAGTATGTCTTATGTGCCGAGTTTTATGGTTACGCTTGTGTGATGCCACCAAGTAGACGATCGGCCAAGTAGATGAGATTAATTGTGATTGAGTGAGCCATTCCAGCTTCAATGCGTGATTAAAATTAACCCCAGGAGAGGAACTGAAGGGGAATGCGCTGATTGAGTGAGCGAAGCGAACAAAAATCAATGTTAGTCAGCCAGTGCGCTCAAAAAATGGGATTGACACATAAAATACTTCCAGACAAAAAAGGAAGAGTTGACGATTAGACCGTGGGTTTTTTTGTATTCACAGGCCTATGAAAGTTGTGATAGCTACCCAAAACCAAAACTGGTATAAGGAAGGCCACCAAGTTTCTAAAAAGAGTCTTCCTTCGAAAGTAGTGATATCATCCAACCAGGGAAAGGCCGTCAAGGTTAATCCTATTAGCCAAGTTAATCGCGCCGAGTAATACTTTAGACGTTAAATGAAAACTTGAAGCTTGCTAGTGCTAGTAGCAATCTTCTAGTTTTCATTTAACTTTGGAACTATTAGTAGGTGCGGTTAACTTGGCTAATAGGATTAACCTTGGCGGCCTTTCCCTGGTTGGTTGATATCACTACTATCAAAGGCCGACCGTTTTTAGAAACTTGGTAGCTTCTCTTATACCAGATTTGGTTTTGGGTGGATATGATTAATGGAAACATGACATTTGTCCGAATTCGACACTTTCAATGTTATTTATTGAAACATTGAATTCCCTTTTACAGTTAGCAAAATTATACACTCTTCCTTTATTGTTCTTCTTCAAAATATCCTTTCCAATGATACCAAACATAACCGGAAGTAACTACTGGAAGTGATACTAATGTACTAGTGAAAAGACGCCATTTTCTTTTCAAAATGGCATTTGAATACGACACTTTGAATTCCCTTTCACAGTTAGCGAAATTACATCCCCTGCCTCTATTGTTTCTCTTGACATTTCCTTTCCAATGATATACTAAACACAACCAGAAGTAAGTACTGGAAGTGGTATGAATGAATCATTATTAATGCGTAGTATATGCCGTAATGTAAATAACAGGTTTTTTATAGTGCTCAAAATTGAAGGAATTGTTCACTTTTTGTGAAAAGCGTTAAGTATGGTATGAATGCACATGAAGGGTAACTGAGAAAAAAAAAGCACTATGATAGCAAGTTCAAAAAACCCTCGAGGGGACGGGGGAGGGGGTGACTTACTGTCCCCCAAACGGTTCTGGCTGTAACTCCTTTACCGTCAACAAATCAAAAGCTTAAAGTGAAGCAAAGATGCTCAGCACACACTTCTGGACAGGAAAGGGATTATACATCTTTTACGTAAGCGCAACCCTTGAACCACACAATCGTATTTTAAGTATTATCACCCTTAATTCACACGGAGACTCTTTTTTTCGATTGGTTGTTATAGTGATTTTCACGTTCTAAGTGCTTGTGAAATGGACGTGCTTCGAATTTTCTGAAAGGGTGGAATCTATTCTTTTCATCAATCCTAACCGAATTTTTTTTACTTTAGGTAGGGATCGTCCTATACCCACTGAAAGGCGAAGGGATAACGGCATAGCAGCGAAAGCGTATGGTAATTTTCGAATTCAAAGTGTTCTTGCGAGCCTTCTAATAGCCCGAAATGGTCATGCTTATGATTTTCTGAAAGGTGGCGATCTATTCTTTCCACCAATCCTAATCGAAATTGTATAACTTAGATAGAGACCATTCTACAGCCATTAAAGGTGATGAGGTAAAGGCATAGCAGTTAAAGCGTATGTTTTTTTCGAATTCAAAGCGGTCTTGCGAGACCTCTAATAGCCCGAAATGAACATGCTTAGAATTTTCTGAAAGGTGGGGATATATTCTTTCCATTAGTCCTAACCGAAATTATTTAACTTAGGTAGGAATTGTCCTACACTCATTCAAAGGATAGCGTAGCGGCGAAAGCGAATAGTGATTTGCCAATTCAAAGTGCGCCTGCAAGCCTTCTAATAGCCCGAAATTGACATACTTAGGATTTTATGAAAGGTGGCGATCTATTCTTTCCATCAATCCTAGCCGAAAATTGTTTCGCTTTGATAGGGGCCGTCCTACACCCGTTTAAATGTGTAGCTGTAATTGGTGTAGCGTCTAGTTTCAATTTCAAAGTGCCATTAATGGCACTTTGAAACGCTTTGGAAATGCTTTGAAACGCTCACATTTGTATTCTTATCTAAGTTAAACAATTTCGGTTAGGATTGATGGAAAGAATAGATCTCCATCTTTCAGAAAATCTTAAACGTTTATGTCCATTTCGGGCTGTTTTTCAGAGTTATGGAAAACAAGTAATTTGGGCGCCATTTTCCAATATGGCGGCTCATAGCGATTGAGGAGAATGTCTACAATGCTTAAATTCTTAATACTTCTAAGTAAACATCATTCCTGCCAAGTTTCACGCTTTTATGATAAAAATGCACGATTTTAGACAATTGGGCCGCCATTTTCCACTATGGCGGCTCATAGCACTTTAAGAGAATGCCTGCAACGCTTAAAATTCTTAATTTGATGTAAACAACATTCCTACCAAGTTTCATGCTTTTATGATAAAAATGCACAATTTTAGGTATATCCTCCGTACTATATCACCTTTAGCTTCTGGCCGGAAGTGACTGAATTATTAGTCGATTTTTCATGATTTCGATTAGAAGGCGTGCCAGGAAATTGTAGGCGTTGTTATTGAAGAGTTTATGGTTAAATCGTTTGCATATGAAGGGTTGTAGGTCCTTGACTAAAAATTTTTGCCAATTATGTTTCTGTATGAAAAAAAGGTTGAACCGGAACTCGCCCAGCTTATTTCAGGTTTTGACAACATGCACGGAAAACGGAATTCTATCTGTTGTTGGGCTATTGGCGAACCACTGAAAAAAAGAGCTGGCTACTTATGGTTCGTCGGCAAGGCTGTCCCATTATTCTATGAGGGGGGGGGGGGGATTGAGGCTTAATGGCGCGTCGACAACTTGGTCATTAGCGCCAACCTCAGTCACAGTGCAGTGGTCCGGGTTGCCACTGCACCACACATTACAGAGATATTATTCAAACCCCTAATCTAAATCTTGTCATACATCTGTACCTCATGCAAAAATTGAAAAACACCGGACAGGAGGACAGACTTATCGCCCAACTGACGCGCAACGTCATGCGGAAGATGGAAACGACGACGAACACCATCAAGATGGCGACAATCAACAAGTAAGTGGCGGACCGTAAGTGGCCGCCGACACCAATAACATTCAGGAGGGTCAACCCCCCGCAAAAGGAAACAGTGAGTAAGTCGAGTGTGACCAATGCGCAAACGGGCCAACACCACCTCCTCACGGCGACTGCGGCGACACGCCGAGTGCCACTCCTCGACAGTGCCTTTAATGGCCCGTAACTTATGACCGTCCTGTCTGTCCCACAAGGTTTGCCAAAAAGCGTGTAACCTCAGACGCAGAGTTGGAAAGGCATCTGAGGGAACAAGGCTGAGATCCCTACCGAGAGGGCCAGAAGGGGCCCCTTTCGCAGCAGAATCAGCTTGTTCATTCCCTGCTATCCCAACATGGCCCGGGATCCAGCAGAAAAGCACGGTTTTCCGCTGGCCAGGCAAGTGGGAAAGCAAAGCTTGGACACGTTGTGTCAAGGGGTTCCGAGGATTGTAATTCGCCAAGGACTCCAGGGCACTCATGGAACCACTAAAGACAATGAAATGCGTGCCCTGAAGGTCAAGGATCCATTCCACCGCCAAACCAAGAGCCAAAAGCTCTGCAGAGAACACAGAATAGCCTGATGGAAGGCGATGGGCAACCGTTACACCCTTACACACACAAGCACACGCCACGCCAACGTCGGACTTCGACCCATCAGTAAACAGGCGCTGATAACCGGCGTACTGAGAACTCAGCCGCCGGAACTCCTGTAAGTACCTTGCTGGTAGAGTGGAACCCTTCGGGAGGGACGCCAGAGCAAAAATGAAACTGCCACCTGGGACAAGCCAAGGGGCAACTGGCATTCTCCCAAGCCTCAAGACGCAGGGCAGCTGCAGAGAGCTATGTATTGAAGGCTGAGTCCAAAGTAGCCTGGAGAGAATTTTCAAATCTTAGAAGATCATACGGGCCTTTTCAAGTTGGAAAACAGCACAAAAGATAAGAAAGCTTTGGGATGGCCTGAGAGTTCTTGAGAAGAAAGAAACCACACTGCACCGAAATAAGTGACAGCCTCCCAGACATTGTAATAAGAGCTTTGGTCTTGGTATCCAAACATGACGCAATCACTTCGTCAGACAAAGTGGCTCCTAATAGCACTAGCCCAGAGGCATGCAAGACACAGATGCCAGCAACAACGCACTAGAATATGCAGATGATGGAAGTTTCCTCCTCAGTGGAAGGTTCCAGGGGAATCAACTCACACTTGGAGGGGTTAATCTCCAGGCCGAACTTTTTAGAACCCTCAATGAGTGACTTAAAGTCCTGGAGAACAGCAGTTGGTGGGCCCACCATGATGGCATCATCGAGGAACCAGACATTAAGTCAGCAAACATAGCCGAGGCAATTGGATGCACAGCTAAACATAAAAGCGCAAGGCGACGGGGATCATCCTGTTGCATACCACGTTGAGAAGAAATAAAGTATTCCTTGTATGTCAGAAGGGAAGGATGTCTGTAGCACTGGAAAAGGAAAGGGTGCAAATCAGGAAAACTACCTTCACCAGAAAAGAGGATATGATCGCACCACACTGTATTGAATGGATTCCTGGAGTCGACTTTAAGAATCAACCTGGAGCCCCATGTGTGTGGGTCACGTAGAATCGTGTAGCACGAACAGCAGCACCAGAGATGCCTAAGCCAAGTTGTACAGGACGAAGAGTAGCATCGAACTTGGTGGAAATGCGGGTGCAGGACAACTTGGACACTGAGAAACGGAAGGTGTTGCCTACAGCATTAGTCTGATCCCACTAGTCTTTTTCATCAGTGCGATAAGAGAGACCCTATACAAAACTGAACAAATAGACTCGAGGACCTGACCAGAGAACATCAAGTTATACAGCTTCACAATGGAACTCATTGCCTTGTCAACGACAGCGTGGAACGTTCTGTTCACTTGATTTTGTGGCTAATTCTCGCTTCCTTTCTATCTCAAAATGCATCGCTTACAGAACGATGGAAATTCTGCTCCTTGCATTGAGTTTCTGTTGGGCTCGCGATCCGTTACGTGAAGCTAACATGGCGGGTAATCAACGGACATATCTATACCCCATAATGCACGCTACCATGACTGTTAACTCCACAAAGATTCGTGAAAGTTCATTCAGTTAGGCAATAATCCAGTCAACGTGAAATGCTAGGCAGATGAGTGATTGGACCGTGTCCATTTTTTCCTCGTGGGGAGGGGGATGGCACACGCATCATTGAAAATAATCTATACAGCCGTTCTGTGGTGACTTGGGTAGGCACGTGTTTGTTCCGTTCTGCTCAGTTTTCTGGGTTCCGCGTTATCATAGACCTAGGGTGAGATCCATTCCTGATCAACGCCTTTGCCAGCACTCACGCTCACGCTCCTCATGCTCACGCTCACGCTCCCATGCAGGGAATCCAGCCCACCAAATGAACCTGCACAAAAGAAGCCAAGAGATTCCAGAAAGTCAGCTTCAGTAACTATGAGGAAAGGTGCATCATGTATATGTCAAATGTGTGTTACTGCATTTTCACTTAACAGTTATTTAAAGGGACATAATCATTCCGGTATGTCGTTTGGCCCATTGAGACTAGCCTTTGCAACATTTACACAGGTTAGAGTTAATGTCGTAAAATCATCTTGCACGAAAGAAAAAATAAGAAAAGACTGTGTTGGCAACATTTACATACGTTTGAACTAATGCTGCAAAACTGAGTCATACAGTAAAGTTGTGGCATTTTCACAAGTCTTAGCTTTGAAGTGCCAGTAGAATTCAATCTAGTGAGAAATCTATTTAATGATAGCCTTTATAGTAATTGCCGGTGTTTAGTGGTTTTGATTGGTTACACAACGAGGTTTTGATTAGAAACACCTGATTTTCTCACACGTATGAGATCCAGTTTTTCCCCTTCTATCACAGGCAAAAAATGGTCTTTTCTTCCAGCCTCAAAGCCGTTAATTATCAAAAAGTGCTTTTAACATACCCCCAAAGAGATAATATTTTTAAATGTAGCCTAGGCCTAAACTTAATGCGATCAGGAAAAATGCTAAAAATTCCAACGTTAAATGTCCCATACCACCATTTCAAACCGATTAGTACGAGAGACTACCCACACTAAACTGTCGATTTTACGAGACCCCGGTCTTTAAAGTGAGTGCATGCTGTTAAACGGGAAACCCCCGGTCTCATAAACAATCCCCCCTCCCCCCACCTCTTCCCCCCACACACAGTGTGAAATCTTTCCTGAGGGAGCAGCCTCAGATAACGTCACAAGAGTAATCGTAAATGACATATGGTGGCCTTGTATTGTGGCACATACACCACACACACACACACACACACACACACACACACTATGGGCACTCATAAGACCACGGGTTACTTTTATAACTTATAGCCAATAAAATTTGCATAAGTCTGCAACTAAGTTATACTTCCAATACAGCAATTGCAACATTATTAATGCCATTTTTTTCGGGTATGTAAACTCTTAAATTTTATCTGTAAATTTTGTCGGGGGCGACCCATGTGATCTGATGAGTTTCCACAGAGTGGGAGACGAAACAACTTCGCCTGTTGTTCGACTCGGTTTTTAACTAAAACCCATGATTTTAGCGGTTTTATTGCATAGTTTACATTTTTTTTCCGTGTTGGTCAAGGTTGGGAATCATTCGCCTTTTTCTCCAACAGTGTACTGTGTATTACCATGTTTTTAATTGATAATTTATGATGTTCAAGTCAGTTACGGTATAAATAGAGTGTTAGCTTAGCTTGGCGCACACACCTTTTTTTTAATGCAAGTGGTTGATTTTCTTTCTTCAACATCAAACTATATAGAGACGTTCCGCCGTCGAGCTACCGTACAATATTTAAAATGGTTCTTATAGCGAAGTAACATCAATGATAATTCAGCACATATGATATTACCAGATAATTTTTCCCGCCTTGGACCAGCCATCTTGTTTTTACTGCAACGTGGTATTACCGTTGCAACCGATCCTATAGTTTTAGTACAAATTACATTTCTCAATTATTCGCTGCATTCTGAAGTTGATAAAAACACGCACTCGTTTTATTTACACTTCGGAATGCAACTCGTGGAGTTCTAATTGACAGTATCATAGCTTTTTATTATTACCTTATAGAAACTTCAAACTCCTTCTCTTTTGCCAATTCTGTCCTCGATGGCGCTAAAATACAACAAAAATGCAGAGATCCGCCCTCCATTCCATAACCAGTTGAAGTTCCAGATCAAAATAAAAACTTTTTTTTTTTTAGTGAAAACAACTCCGTGGTTTAAATCTGGTTTTCAGTCTCGAGCGTCAGAAACCTATTTATTTCATAAGTATGTTAAAGAAGTAATACTTAACGATACGTTCAATAAATGTGGAGCCATCTCTTGTCAAATTCATGAACTGAATGGGAAAAAAAAAAGTATTGTACGTGGTTTGCCAATTCGACAACATTAGTAATATCGTACGCAAAGCTACGGCAGTTGTTTTCACGATAAATCGTACCATTACATCAAGATATTCACAAATTTATTTGAAAGTATTCGCATCTCTCCGGGGTGAGGGATATTCGTCTAACTGGAAAATCTCATAATTGGAAGAACGTATGCCGTCTAACAGGAAATTCGTATAATGGAAAATCGTCTAACTGGAAATTCGTATAATGGAAAATCGTCTAATGTCCCTGCCTCGCTCGCGCTGCTGCGCTTGCTGCGGCTATACATGTAACACCAGAAAACGCAATAGAAACGATTATCCAGTTAGACGTTTATCAATTATACGATAATCCATTATACGATATTCCGTTTAGATGATTTTCCATTATACAATATTCCGTTTAGACGATTTTCCATATATTTTATTTATGCAGTTATTGGACAATAATCCCATTAGACGATTTTCCAGTTAGACGTTCGTCCAATGCCTTTATCTCTCTGTCGTCCGATCCTTCAATGTGCATGTTAGTTGTGGTTCCCAGTCGTCATAAAACATCACGTAGCTTTTGAAAAAGTGCGGCGGCGAGTGACTAAAAATGTGGAATGCATCAGGGACCTGATTTATCCTAAGCGGCTTCAACATTTGGACCTCCATTCTATTTGGTGGCGTCTCATGCGTGGTAATCTGATGACTCTCTACAAAATTCTTACCTCTAGTTTTGGCGACCCCTGTCTTGATACGCTTTTCACTTACTCCACCAGAGGTCACTCACGGAAACTACTTAAACCTACATTTCACAAAAATCAAACCAACCAAAGGCTTCTTTTCGTACAGAATTATTTCCTATTGGAACGCATTACCCCAACACGTGATGAAGGCCCCAAATTTCAACATGTTTAAAAAACTCACTTGATTGTTTTGTGGCTGTAAATACTAATTGTGGCTGTAAATACTAGTTTTATCTTGTTGGTCAAATATGTACTATGACGCACTGTTCGATAAACTGAATGTTGCCAAATTATGAAATGACATATCTTTTATTTTTCTATTTATGTAGACCTTTGGGCATAAAAAAAATGATCGCACTGTAGCGAGGTTGAAGTAGTTCGACAACAATGCAAACTTTTTCATTGTTGTAAATAAGAACGTACGTCATTGAAGGCGGAAGGAATTCTCCATTGTTAATGCCAAACAGTGGCATTGTTGAATGGCGTTGTTTAAAGCCCCAGTATAACGAAAACGATCATTTTTTATGCACGTACATTATTTATTTATTTATTTATTCGTATATTTATTTATTTACTTATTACTTGCGGTTCTTTTTCTGTTCTCTTTTTGTGGTTGCCTTCTGGATCAATAATTTGCCGCACTATAGCTATACATAACCATATTAGAAGTTCTATTTACATCTTACAATTTTTTCACTCACACTTTGTTATGCATAAACTGTGAATCTTGCTGGAAAGCCTGTACGGCACCGTAGCACTGTTGTAAATAAAGTAATGTAAAGTAAATCCCTCGTCATTGGTTATTTTGTGCACGTTGCCTTTTGACCAATCTTGATGTTACTGAATCTTGTTGTTGTTGAATCAAGTTGTTGTTGAATTTTGCTGTTTTTGCTCTTGTTTTTTTTTAAGCATCTATTGTGTTCTTCGCTTTTTTCTCTTGCTCCGGCTGGTCTATATTTGTTCATTTCCATGTTTATGTTTGCTGAATTCCTTTTGGAAACTGGCAACAAATTGTTGTTATTAAATTAAATTAAATTAAAATAAATTAAATAATGTAAAGTAAAGTAAAAGGTGGCGCCATTGTGTTTTGGCCTAGCGCAACGCTTTAAATCTCTTTAAAAAAAATCGAATATTCAAAACGTTTGAACCAGACGAGATACAAGCATGAGGTTTTCGGCATTTCACACAGAAATACGAGCAACATCTTTCTGGCTACGTATAACTGTAGATTTATAGGCCAATATTTTTGAATTAACAAAATTAGTTAACCAAACACAACAAAGCAACCAAATTCAGCTTTACATTAAAGGCCCAACAGAAAAAAAAGTCGCAAACGCAGTTATTACCTAGAAATGAAAAGCTGTAACAAAATGGGGAAAAAATGTAGGTAATAATTTCCTGATTTTTTTTTCTTGTACGGTAATTACGTTTTTTTTTTTGTATTTTGAAGCCGAAAATCTGCTTGTTTTTAGCCCTAATGCACGTGAGTATAAAAAGAATTTCGGATTTCATCTTTTTATAAATGGTAAAATAACGAATAATTCAATTCATCTAATGGGTAGAGTGGAAGCGAGCCTTAAAGTGGCACTATCACCGATTGAAAGCAGACGAAATCTGAAAATATCTAGCGCTATGTAGTAATATCTAGCTCTTGCTTGCACCAAGTGAAGGAATGCATAACGGCATTTCTTTTAACGAAACAAACAAGCCACGACATCCTTAATTATTGAGTGAAAATTTGGTTCGTCCTCGTGAACCTGGGAGCAAGCTATAAAGGCTAACAATGTCACTGCCGCTAGATGGCGCCACATGGTATTATCGTTCGCATGTCAATCGGTGATAGCGCCACTTTAATACTCTACTGAATTTGAATTTTCTGTGTCTGTTTCTGAGTTTGTTTTTCAGTTTGAAACGTAATAACGTTTGCAATTTTGTTCTGATTAGGTTGAAACTTCATGACAAGGAAACGTTGACGCAGCGAATTCACGAGTTCGTAGATGAAATTCCGACCTCAACAATTTTAGGGGTGGGCGAAATTTGAGGTACAGCTGCACTGGGCAGCAATTGGAGCTTCAGTTGGGGCACTGGGCAGAAATCGTTTATCGAAATCTGCCCGTGACTAATTGTGAGTTTAAAACTCAATTATGTACCGATGATTATATTCCAGAGAATAAATAATTAAGTTATGTATTCTCTGGAAAAAGCCTCGTTAGTTTTTTAGTGCAATCTCGAAATCACTTCTCCCGCGGCAAGTTAGCGAAATCCGACTCAAGATGTCGCCACCAATCAGCACAAGCACGATCCAAGCGAAACCGAAAAAACTACACCGAAACCTGGGAGAAAATTGAGAACTTGAAATGCAAAACAGATTTTGTTTTCAAACACTTTAATCATATTAACTATGAGCCAAAAAAAATAAAAAAATATGGAATTGTAAGCATAACAGTTGTAAATTGTAATTTATTGTGCGCGTTTGTGATTGGCAATGCTCTAACTTTCCGCTGGTAAATTAAAGACACGATCATGGAAGGCCTGGCGCCATCCTTCGGGAAATACTGAAACTAATCTCATATTCGCAAGTCATACTGCGAAATAAATAACTCTTGGCTCACTCGTGAAACGAAACTGAAACCATCTATAGAATAGTACCGGAGATTACGTAACTTCTGGCGTTATGCCTATCCTGATTTCTCGTATACCCATTTCCTAAGGAGCACTGACGGCGCTAGGGGTGGGCCAGGGTGGGCCATGACCCCCCTAAATATTTCGCCCCCCCCTCCCCCCCAACCCCAACACTTTTGTCACCAACAGAAAATAAAACAATAAAAAAAAACTTATAGGCTTTTATTTTTTTATTTAATTTATTTATTTATTTTTGTAGCAACTTCACAACATAAATTATGTGTAACCAAATTTAAGTGTTTATGGGGCGCATTTTCCAAAACTATTACACTCCATTGAAACTTACGTTACGTTCCGGTTGAATTAAACGGAATAAAAGTGGCTGATAAGGCTGCCTTAAAAAAAATTGGCCCACGCTTTTTCCAGATTTACCCTCTGTGCCCCCCCCCCCCCCCCAACAAACCAGCCCCCATGCCGTCAGTGCTAACGAGGCTTTGGGCTTATGGAATCCCTCTGTGCCCCCCTCCCCAAACACTTCAGCCCTCATGCCGTCAGTGCTAAAGGGCTTATGGAATCGTCAGAAACAGATTTCCGACGAGGTGGCGCCACGGGGGGGGGGGGGGGGGGGGGGGCAGAGGAAGGAGACAGCTTGAATGTCGGGTTGTGTTTACATAGGGCACTTTGGGCGTCTATTTATTAACATACTTCGTTCGAGTGATTACATTTTCTTTGTCCTTGCAGTAACAGAGACAGCATATAGTTTGTAGCATGCAGCTTAAACTTCCAAGATGGTTACGACAAAAAGTATCTACTGTAATGCAAAGTATACTTTTTGTTGGCATTAATTAATTTTGACATGCTGATTAGTTATAGATACAAAATCAATGATTAATAATAAGGCTGCTTTGGTGATTTGTAAAGCATGTACAAATTGAGTGATACCGGTACTTGGGGCTTCTGTATAGGTATAGATAGGTATAGATAGGTCTATAGATGGGTCTATATAGATAGGTATAGATAGGTGCCCAAATTCGGATGTAGCATATTTCCTCTGTGGTTAGGTAGGTGACATGGAAAATTCGCGTAAACTCTGCGATTTACCTCACAGGTCCCTCGGGCCGCTTTATCATGACTTGGTTGGTTCGGCTGATCCTTTACCAATCCTAATGAAAGGAATGTCATGCATCCATGACCAATTCAACTTAATGTCTGGGAAAATCAGAGGCCCCGATTGTTTGGTTCAGGACTTTAGTGTCCAGAAATATGCATCCCTTACACTGATTATTCATACACAAACTCTTCTTGTTTTCTGTGGTGCTCCAACCATTGGAGATTTTTAACTGTTTGTAGATTGGAGTGTGCCCGTTTCTAAACATTCGGTTGCTTCCAAACAGAAATTTATAGCACAGAAAAGGTACTGTGTGTGCACTTTGAATGTTTGCCCCATAACCGGCATGTGGCCTTTGATGACTTTTGGTTTCAGGGTGACCAAGTGACTTTTTACCAATGCATGGAGTGCCACAGACTCTCTATCCTCGTATCAGTGTGGCGATATTACCTTGTCGGAAACTGTCTTTTGCGAGCGTGTGTAAAGATGTATTAAGTATAAGTTCAAATGGAGCTGCAGAAATGCTGGTATGAATTAGTGGAATCCAATCAGGAAGTCGGCATCCGATCCTAGGTCTCTGGCACATATCCTGTGCTTAGAGTGGTTACCTCTTTTCCCGAGAACAACAGAACTAAGAAAGTCACGTACCTATCCCCATTACATATGATCATGGAGAGACCATTAAGGAACGGTTCTTCGAGGAATCTTGCTAACATTATGCCCTCCAGGTTGCAAGGATTAATATTACCTGCCTGGTTCCATTCGAACCACTATCTCCATGTCTTCTCATGCACCTTCAATGTCGAGTTCCCATAGCAAGTTAGCAATCTGTAATCTGTCTACAGTGGGTGGCGAAAAACCTGATGCTAATTATTGTCTCCTTTCAGATACCAAACGTGAAAAATATAGGTGCCCAAATTAGGAGGCAGCAACTCTCTGTGGTTAGAAAAGTGCTCCCTCTTGAGGGGAAGAGGGACTGGTCCTTCTGCTGCCATCCAGAGTGGTGTTTTACTGGCAAAACAACCCTGGAACTCCTGGCTTACAAAAAGAGCTGCTTGTAGGATTGAGAAAGGGAGGAATAAGAATGCAACCATAACAAACTCACGCCTTTCGCTCGCCCATGCCTGATAATTTGGATACAGCGAGACAAGCTTGTGAGCTGTCTGTACACCCTAGATGAGAACCAGTCCACCCGAATTTCACACAGATGAATGAAGGTCAACTAATATTCAGCTAGGTGCAGTTGGTGTCCCACTGATGGGACCAGGTTCACTCCAGCTAAGAGAGAGTCCCATTCAGAAAATGTCTGTGAGGATCTGCAACTTCAGATCCCCTCTTCTGTTAGGTAATCAATACTTCCTCCATTACAATATGCTGAATGTGAACAGGAAACTGTGCTTGAATGCAATGTCACCAAGTATCTGAAAGAAATATTGATTCTGCTGCTCCAAAATTTGTATTCATTAAACCAAAGCGTAATTCCTTTACTAATTGTGATCCAATCCATAAATCAAATCTAGAAATAAAAGTAGTTTTGACGACAGGCTGCCTTATTTCCACAAAGCTGGCAAACACTCTCCTGAAGCCATTTAGCCATTTGGCTTGTTTGTACCCGCCAGGGACAGTCTAAACGGAGTAAATGAAATTCAGGAACATCCTTCAAAAACTTTCTGGAGGGAAGCACGGGGTGGGGGGCCCCGAGGTTTGCTGGAGGCAGCACATGAAAATTCTTCCCGTCGGTCACTACCCATTAGCATACCAGCGTGCTTTCCAAATTATGGATTCTAGAAGCGGATGGCGAAAAAGACCTTTGGTTTCGGTCGGTGTAGAAGCTGTGGGTTGGTTCTCCAGAAAAGTTTACTATGACATTTTATTAACATGAAATGAATGAATGAATATAAATTTTATTACGTATGATGGCAATGAGGTTTCCAGAAGGGATAGGAGGAAGACAATTCCATGGCCTCACCACACGGTTTGGAAAGAAATATTTAGTATAATCTTTCTTACAGCACGTACTTCAAGTTTAAGATGATGACCCCTAGTCTGGAGATTCCCACGAACAGTGAAAAAGACATCCAGGTCAGTATCCACCAGGCCCCAAAGAATTGAAAAAGTAAGTGACAGATCGACACGAAGCCTTCTTAGCTCGAGTGAATCTAGACCGAAGCTCGCAAGTCATTGTTAATATGGCAAATTTCGCATACCAGGAAGGCATTTTGTGAAAGAGCGTTGAACGGACTCCACAACCTTAATATCTTTAACAAGATGGGACCATACCCGACCTTTGGCCTAACATAAAATTTAAAGGCTTTAACCAGCATGGCTCTGCCGCCAGATAAGAACAATTTTCTAATCATGTAGCTAACCCTCTTTGCTTTGGTCGCAACATTACAGCAATGCTTGGATGCTTGGATGCTTGGTGGCAACATTACAGCAATGCTTGGAATTTAAGATTTGAAGTTAGGTGAATACCAAGGTCTTTTGTCTCATAGATGCATTCAAGGACAGAACTTCCCAACCAATTATACTCCGTAGTCCTATGGCAAATTCCGAGGGACAACACTTTGGACTTCCCATTATTTATGGGCAATTGCCACTTTTAAGACCATTTTTTCAGGAAATCAATAGCGTACTGGAGTGACATATGATCCTGTGAGTCAGTAATGCTACTATACAGCTTAACATCATCCGCATATTTGGGAAATTTAACATTTCCAATCTTCGGGGATTGACCAGAAATGAACAAAAGAAACAAAAGGGGACTACCCCTGCGGGACACCACTTGCTAATGGTAGCTCATCGGAAGTAGCGCTCCCAACAGAAACCACCTGGGAACTGAGTGTGAGAAAGTCCGCAACCCAGTTACCCAAGAATTTAAGTTTAGCTAATAACTTCCCGTGCACCACAAATCGAAGGCCTTAGCAAAATCGATGCAGGCCACATCAACAGGTGCCCCGACTTCAAGGGAACGAGTCCATCAGCAATGCAGTTTAGCAGTTGCAGGGTCGTGGACCACCCTGGAAGGAAGCCAAATTGGTCTGACGGAATGAGGTCGAAATTTAGTAAGTGTCACATAATCTCGTCTCGAACAAGTCGTCCCAGAGCTCTGCAGGGCACGCAAGTCAGTGAAATCGGACGATAGTTTGTAGGCTCGATCGCATTTCCCTGGTTAAAAAATGAAACAACTCTACTTTTTTTCCACAAATTAGTGAGTTTACCCTCATTAATCGATGATTTTGCAATCAGCCACACTGGCTGGTCCAATGGAACTGCCAGTATGTCTATAAAAGCTTCCAGAAAAACCATCGAGGCATTTCGCTGAGCTATTTTTAAGATCGGTCAGGTGGTGTTCAATTTTTCCAAGTGAAAACTTCGTCAGTTCAGTTGGAAAGCATGCCATACGTACAGCCAAAACGACACCTGACTGCTGTATATTTGCCATGAAAAGATTTTCCTCTGTAGGCCACAGTTACTTCCCATATAAACTAAAATATTAGTAGATGGAATCGATCCCTTCATCTACCAAACTCTTTCTCCTATAAATCCTTCCACCTTTTTCCTTCAAGTCCAACCTACTTTTCTATGTAAACTTATTCTAAGGTTTTAAAATTGTAAGAAATTTCGTAAATGGAACACCAGGTTCGTTTGCAGTCTCAAAAAGACAAACACAGTTTAAAATACGACACATTTAACCGCACAAAATGTGGCTGTTGTCATCAACCCTTTGACGTGGCTCTGCAACACACCTGTGCGATGTGCAGGAAGGCTTTCCTGCCGAGCTTTGATGAACAGCGTCTGCCTGGTTAGCTCTTCTATTTCCCCCACCCTACGACGGACAATGAGCTTGACCTGGAGAAGGACTTTTTAGGGGAAAAAAAGTACAAGAAAAGCTTCACAGCGTGGCACTATCCAAAGTAAGCTTCAGCAAGTGGTCAACACCAAATGTTGAAGAAACCCCAACACAGCAGCAAATCGAGCGCATATTTCTCAAAAGTAAGTTTTGCCAGTCACTAATAAAAGAATAGGAAACATCGCCTACATACGTAAGGCAGCAGCTTCGTTACTGTGAACCAGTGGCAGATCTATGGAGGGAGGGGGGAAGGAATTACTTATTACAGCAAGTGTAAGGTACTAAAATGACCTCACGTAATTAAGAATAAATCACAAGGTAAAGGGTAAACTAATTAAACAGCCTGCATTAGAGACTGGCATTTAGATTAGTGTATCTTGTTAGGATACAAGATACATTAATCTAAAGATACATTAATAAAGAAAGAAAAGACTACTGAGACTCAAAACGTAGGACTTCCTGCCAACCCCACATAATTTGAAGACACTAATGGCTCATATGCACACAAAAATTTGCCCATTTCATCCAAATCTTTTACTTGTAGCACACAGCAGTAGCCTCAGGTTCAAAATTGGGGGCGCGGACATTTAGTGACTAACTAAAACGTCACTCTTGGTAAGGAAAATGCACTCCAGTCGGTGGGATGAACTACAAGAGACAGAAAAATAGGTCCTCTGAAAAGGTCTTCCCCACTCTCCACAAATCCCTAGATCTGCCATATTTACTGTTAACCATATTTTAGCTAAAAAAAAAAACCTTAAAAATACGTTCAAAACATGGTAGTCCAGAAGCCAGAAGTGTCAGTGCAGCAATTAGGCAGCAGGGGGGCCAAAATTGATGAGTCGGGGGCCAGAAAGGGACAGAATTCATTATTGCTTGGTACGAGTTGGGAGCCCCTTTGTCCAAAAAATTGCGTGCTTGTTGAAGAGGGGCCCAACATTTTGCTCTAGCACCCCTCCTTGGAAAAAACTAGTTGCGGTACTGTCTGTAGTACCAGAAATTGCTTCAGCTTCCGGGGCGCTGTCCCAGAACCCCACTGGGGCAGCTTTACAGTGCTCCCTTAGACCCCCTAGGTGATTTGGTTTGGCCGTACGGCTTTACATTTGCTTCCTATCTTCCTGTAAGCGACCATGGATGGTAATAGGCAATTTATGGTTTAGATAATAGGTTACATCTATTTACCATTCGTGCTTTTTTTTTTTTTTATCAAATTAACTACACATGCCCATGGATGTTAAGGGGTGATTTACTGTATATACCAATTACTGAAATTGTTGATACACTTAATTCCAATGCATTCGTAGGTCAAAACACTTCAGGTGGCAACTACCATCACCTACTTTTTCGCCAACTGATTTTTGTTGTGGGTAGCTTACAGTTAATGGGCACTATAATAGAGCCCCTCCCATTAAAAAACATTTATGCAATAATAATAATTTTACATAAAATAATAATATAACTATATAAATAACTACTTACATCAAGTTCTTCTAGGAAAGAATCCAAATCATCACGCCAGAGGTCGACTGGCTCTTTGGGCTCCAGGGTCTGAAGGTCTTTCAACTGAGAAAGTAACAAACAAATATTTGGGTAACAAAGAGTAGTTTCTCAGTTGCTGTTTAAAAGTGGAATGTACTTTACATTGATAAGTGATATATTGAACTCAAATAAAGTTCTAATTGGGTTAACAAATCATTTTTATGGAGATTTAAACTGGAATGTATTTTATTCTCATCAGATAATTTATAAGAGATAGATCGTACCTAAAAATACTGGTAATCAGACTGACAACAAGTCCCTCTATAGTGCCTGAGGGCACACACGCGTGAACACAACTCACTCCCTTCCATTCCCATCTAGGCTAAACTTACCTCTCCCATCTAAAAATAATAGATGCCACGACTTAAAATAGGAACGATTAATCATGTAAAAAAAAATGTAACAAAATTGGTTACTTGGGTTTTATATTTTTTCCAGTAATATGGGGAAATATTAAAAATAAAAAAAATTTATTTCTTCGATTATTCAGCCTGGCTAGTTGCAATCTACGGATGGGGCATTAAGTTTGTCTTATAAATTACTTTTTTCAGTTTTTAATGGAGGCTTTGGATTTGGTATTTTGGGTAAGGCGTGAAACAGTTTTTTGGCTATAACCCAAAACCCCCCTCACCCTGAAAACGGTTTTTTGGCTATAACTTCTTAACTGATTGCAAGTCAAAAGCATTTTGCTTCGTTTCACTGTTTCTTAACTCTGGCCTAATAAGACGATGTCATTTTGGGGCAAACAGTGTTATGTGAACAGAGCGATGCACAGATTCTAGCGATGCTGTAGTTTAAGTCACAATATGGCTTTGAGTTGTGGCAGAAGTGGAGCCAGGTTTACAAACAATGCCATCCGTTTTTCGCCAGCCAGAGAGGCTAATAAGATTGTGAAGTGAATTACATGCATAATATCAAGGGTAATATGGATTACCCTTGCTGTAACGAAAAGCCGTGCTTCACCATGCTTCCAGCGGCGTCCACCCGGGCATAATGAAATAATACATAACCTAACTGTTAGCGCACATATTTTCACGCATGCGTTATTTAGCCTTACAACAAACGTACAATTCTTAAGCTGGAATTAAACATGGGCTCTGCAATATTACAAAATATTTTAAAAATGTAAATAAAAAAACTTTTAAAACGGAAACATTTCTGGTTTCGGTCGAGACCAAGCAAATACTCGGAACTAGCCAGCGCCACTCAAAACCAGAATGTATCCATAACAAATTGTATAGCAACCAAACTGTTTGACAAAGAAAGACTCAATAGATACATTTAGTGTTTCACGATTACTTCGCATAATTTGCATTCACTGATTTCAGTTTTAAGAAATCAATATTAAGAAATAACTAGATTTAAGTCTTGCTGAATAGTGTATTAGACGACGCAAGATATTAAGAATTGAGTGCAGACTAAATTGGTAATATTATTAAGGGTATCAACGGTAATATGGTTATAGCTATTAATTTGTACTTAGTTTAACCAACAAAGCGTATTGTTAATTGCTGCAAACTTAAGTTTTGTAAGAAATTTGACTGACTATTCTCACGCCGAATTGAGCGTGGAGGCGTCAATAAAGTTTTGCTCTAACGTTCGTAGCATTTCTTTCAAAAGGGTGAAACTCGAACCCAGATGTAATTTAACTAGTCTTTTGCATAAAGCTGAAACTAGCATCGTGCATCGCGAATTTCGACTAAATTTAACTAAAATCTTGCCCGATGAAAGACGACATAACACTGTAACAAAACAAAACTGTTACACTAAATAATCGATTATACAATAATTACCTGATTAGCAGGAGCCACATAACTACCCGAATTGCCAATACTCATAGAATATTCGTCGGCGACAGCTTGCCATTCAGTATGCTGTGCGTTTGCGTGCTGTGCAATCCAGTCCTGCTTGGTCCATGGTTTTTGGGCCAGACTTGCGAGTCGGTAGACGCAGGGTGGGTAAGGGTGA
>JAHWFP010152305.1:31211-46213 GCA_023313725.1 Lithobius niger | reverse complement strand
TGACGCAGGCGAAAAGCCTCCCTCACATCTGATTCAAGGGCAACTAGATAGTTGGTAATTCAGTATGTACATTGGGCGCAGGCCCATAGCCAGTACCCCCGTAGCCCACGCACCTGTGGGGTTTTGCCTACTGGGGCGAAGAGCACGAAACTCGATGAGGCCTTTATAGTGGACTATATAGCGGTGATTTTTGTTTACAAACTCGTGCTAAGTTCAGTTCCAGAGAACCATGTCGTAGAAAGGTTAAGGTTTCAAATGAAAGAGCATTCTTTCTAGTTCCTGTAGGCCTAAGCGAGGTGAAAATGGCCTGTTTATGTATAAAGCTTACAATTCGGAAGCAGTTAATGATTACGTTTAAAATTTGTTTGTCAGCTAACGGGCTTACAATTTTGTTGTTAGCTGACAAACAAATTTTAAACGTAATCATACAATTTAAAATTGTAAGCCCAACACGATAAAATGGTTACATTATTTCGAAACGTCGTATCAGCTTCAGGAGCAATGTTAAATTGTTGAACATGTAGTCGCAAAATAAATCGTGCTGATTGTTAATTTAAAAAAAAAAGTGGTAAACAATTTAAACTAGTTATGTTAAAAAAATAAATACAATTTCAATAGCAACGAAGCGCCTTCCTGTGTCTCACAGTCACGAAGCATAGACTTTTTGCCTAGTTCACGTATGGTTACATTACGCTCGACAGAAAAAAAGTGTGTTTAAAATAAATTTCAGTTTAACACGGATTTTCTTTAATTTTATGTTTTTATTTGCAATTCCACTTGTAATTTTACTAGCAATTGATTCTGTGGGTAAGGTACTTTTTAATTGTGGCGAATGGGATTTTCTTTTCCTTATTTTTTGTGGAGCGGGGGGGGGGGGGCATTTTTTTTCTAGTGCGGGGGTATATAAAATTTCCTGGCTACTGCCCTGATTGGGCGATCGATTTCTACAGGGTATCAGGGATAAGAGGCCGCAGAAGCTACGTTATACTGCCGCCGTACAAGTGGCCTCCCCCCCCCCCCCATGATCCAGGGTAGTTTTTCCTTTTGCGTTGTTATTTGGAATCCAAATACTGTAAAAGCCTTTATTTTAGCTATTTCGCTTGATGGCCAAATAAATGTGTTGTTTATTTTTACTTGAAATCTAATTATGGGCTTTTATTGTCTCCCCCACCCCACCAACCAGGGTTGTCACATGCGTTTTTTCCTTTTGCATTTTTATTTGGAATCCAAATAATGTAAAAGCCTTTATTTTAGCCTAGCTTTTTTCTTGATAGCCAATTAATTTTTTTTCTTTTTACCTGAAATCTTATTATGGGCTTTGTTTGTTTTGGTCCCCCCCCCATCCCCCAACCAGGGTTGCCACATGCTTTTTTTTCCTTTTGTGGTTTTATTTGGAATCCCAAATACTGTAAAAGCCTTTATTTTAGCTATTTTGCTTGATGGCCAATTAAATGTTTTTATGTTTTACTTGAATTCTAGTTATGGGCTTTTATTGTTTGTTTTGGTACCCCCCCCCCCCAACACCAACCAGGGCTTCACATGCTTTTGTTACCTTTTGCGTTCTTATTTGAAACGCAAATAAAAGCTTTCTTTCCTGAGGGCTGGAATAACTTTCTTTATTTTTTTGCTGAGGTCAAGGATAAGGGTTATAGTGACGGGGAATGGTTGTTGGACTTAGAAAATTCGACTTGTAGCGTTTTTTTTAAACACCCTGTATAACCTCTACTTTTAAAATGTACGCACATTTCAACCGTACCACGAATTGAGTACTAGATCTGTTTTAAACGAGTTTTATAAGTACTGACTTTTGAAATTGCCTAATTAAAATGGATATTGTTTTTACTTTTGACTGTATAAGTTTGGATGATGTAGGACTGGTACATACAAGCTCAATGTGCAGTTTCATGTACTTTAGGAATCAATTCTTTAAAAATATATTTGAAATTAAATTAAATTAAAACTAGTTGTAAACAGGTAAAAATACAACTCACTAACGACTCAAAGAAACTAATTTGTGTTAATGGTTATAGATTTGGTGTCAAATTAAAACTTAACAGACATTCTTTCAACACTGATGTCTCGTTTTCTGCTTTTGTGACTCACCATACGTTTTTTTTTCGCCACAGATAAACTTGCACGCAGCGGAAGACACTCCTTTTCAACATTACTTTTACCATCGCTCTGGAGATATGGGATTGGACAAGGAATACAATATACGCCTTACGGAAGTAAGTAAGAGACTTACATTTAAGACCCGTCCTAATAATTTGGTTTTAAAATGTTTCAATACATGGCGAGATAATACTGTGAGACACCAGGTGTTAGTTTACATGAAGACTAACGAACGTGAGACCATATGCTGAATGCTGATGTGGATGCTGTCCCTTATGCAGAAAGATGTAGCAAGACTTACTCACATTTAAGTAACAGTGCTGAACTGTTCCCATAATAATAACATCCATTTTTATTATGGAGTCAAGGTTGTGTATGCAGCCAATAGCTTATAAAATAGCTACTACTAAAAGTATGCACGTGTGTTGGAGTTCTAACGTCGACAGGCAAAAACATTTGACCTATTGGCCTATTTGACGTTTGGCCAAAATTACGAGTCGATTTTGCGTAGCTGTTCCAAACAGCTCACTCGTGTTTGTTTTTTTAACAGAATGTACACCTTAGTCTATCTGACGCGGATTAGAGGGAGTCAAGGATGACAGGGGAGCCAATGGCAACTAATTCCATCTGTTGCTACGGAAACAAAGCTGAAAGTGAGATTAGGTTGTTTTTTTTTAATTGTAAAATAAACTTACATGGAGGGTAGCATCTTGACGGTTGTTAGATGTTATCATATGTTTATTTAATAGAGATCCTCTATTAAAGAGGTAAGTGCTGCATATATTCTGAAGAAAATCTGTTTCCTACTGCAAACATTTAATTTTAGCCAAATCTAAAAGGCTAGTGACCACTAGCACGACATTAAAAAATGAGATATAGTAATATAATGGTGATCACCAATTTTAAGTGAATCGAAACTGATACCATCCCATATCGATGGTGAGTATTTTGTTGTAACCACACTGGGAGCCTTATCATGGGTCTTTAGTAACCATTTTAGAGTGCACCATATTGCAAGCCGCCAATTTTTGGTGAACCAATTGAAAGCAGCCCGTTTGTGGTACCCAAAGTAGGTGCTGCATTTTGGATGATGTCACAGATGGGCTCCAGGCATGTACTTTTACTACTATTTACAGACAACTGTATACTTTGTCTAAACAATTAATAGGCAATCTGTAGTTAGTAACTTAAAACTCACAGTATGTAGACAGCCTACAATTTTAAAATGAAGTTCATTGTTACACCAGCACGATAACTACTCCTATCTCAATAAAGTTGTTTGTAAAAACTGCACATCTAGTTTAAGATGAGGAAAGGGCATGCTTTTCTGTATACGAGATTGGTATTACAACAGTTTATAACAGCCATTTGCAATAGTTAGCGCAGTAAACTAAAAATTAAAAAAATACGCATTTTTAAAGGAAACTAAAAACATCACGATGCTGTAGGGTTGCATTCGAAGCGCCCTTCATTATAATAACTTTGCCCATTGTAAAAAGTAACAGCGATGCTATATCAACGGGAAAGCTACATTGTTGATGAAAATTTATTTCTCCACCTTTAAAACAGATCTGCTGGATTGGTATCAATAGGTTAAGTCTCAACGCTGACTAGTCCACAAACCCATACATTATTGGCACTTAATTAAGAATTCATTAGTAATTTCACACTCCGTTTCAGCCAGAACCAACGAGTTGCAAAGAATGCATATGAGACCATAAATCACCTGCAAAATTTTGTATCCGATACAATCAATTACGTATCAGATGTTATAAAACTTTCTTTACGAAGAAATAAGATAGGCTAGTAAGCCTGGGTAAAAACAATACTTAGAGAAATGAGGAAGTGGAAATTCGGTTGCAGAGTTAGGTTGCAGCTATTTATAGTGCCATTGTTGGTTGCACACAGATCACAGGTTCCAACTATGATCATGCCACTGTCTACTAAAACATTTACATTTCTTCTTTTGCTTCATAGCTTTCTGCAAAATCAAGTCCCATAGACCAGCTTGCGAATGTAATGTTTTTTGTAATGTTCTTGTGGATAACGTATAGACTTATTCCACCCCAACAAATGTAGCTATGTAAAGAGTCTTTTAGGTTTTACTGTATTTTATTGTAGTAGCGTCGTTTTAATTTGGTCTTGTATGTCTACAGATGGATCAAAAGAAGTTTTGCATATTCGTAATGAAAAAAAATTATTGGATAACTGACTCCATTTTTAGTACATTCCTCATTTTTTTCTTTCTCAGATAAAAAAACGGAACACTCGGGTGCAACCGTGTGGAACTAATGAAAATGTAGTGGATTGCCTCGTACTATGTTTAGAAACGGCTATCTTTTCTAAGAATATAAAGAAACCTTGCAGGTTTGTTCCTAGTCATTTTCATTAAAAGTGCCGTATAGATTTGACAGCTGTTAAACATTGTTAACAACACACAATATGAAGCATTTAAAACATTTACTTTATATTGTTTTGTTAAAAAACTGATTCATTAACATTTGGTATTTACGGATAAATTTATTATGTTGCCTGATTTCAACTAAATCAACTAAACGTACATTACAAAAATTTTCCTTTAGAGGATAAGTTGCAGGGAAATAAAAAAAACACTAATTACTTAGATGGATAAAATTTTCTGGCCTTTGATTTTTTTCTTCTTTTTCCTCATTGCTACTTTCATTTAACACTGAAATTTCGCGGGTTCAAGTACAACTCGACTTACAATGGTGACTCAGTAGGTAATCAAGGTAGAATCGCCGATAATTAACATTGCATGCCATCTGTCCTATCTAAAAGAGAAACACAGTATGAAATCGGTGAATGTTTATAGAAAAATATGCCCAGCTGTGTTACAACGAAAGAAATTCGAATACCTTTGTTACACCAACATAAGGAAACGTTGTGAGAAGCTGATTGCAGTTTACTCTATGGTTCAGCAACAAATAAATGTCATTATCAGCATACATATGTTGTCAGTTTTGAGTCAATTCAACTGAATTTACATAGCCTTAACATAGAGAAAGTTGTGAAACATCATTAAAGAACTACTAGCACGTAAGCCATTTTAGGTTGCAACCCTTCTATGAAGGATACCTGAATAAGGATGGCATGCACCCATTGCGCACCCATCAGTAGCCTACATTATCGGATTGCAAAAGATCTACTCGTGAATTCTACCGTTGCACACCCATATATAGCGTCCAATATCACAATGCAGATGTGGTTTTTGCGAGATGTCACTCTTGTGGCAGTGCTGATTATATTATTGATAGTCCTTGCTTGCTTACGTTATAATTAATTTAGTTCATTATCAAGCATATTTCAAGGCATCAATGTGTAAGCCACATGACGTTTCTTTACATGTAATCAGTAATGTATCAATTACATACAGCAAGTACGATGCAGAGCGCAAGTGCTCCTGAAGTATCTGCCCTACTCAAATTCCACAAAAATCAACCAACAGAGTTCAGCAGACAGACAGTGATTTCGCAACGACTTTACACTGTTGACATAAGGCACAGAGGTAACAGAGCCGAGAAGATTATTCCAGGGTCGCACCACACATTCTATGGAAAAAATAACGATGTCGTAGTTTATCACACTTAAAGACATCATGACCTCTGCAAAGGGATGGAGCCTGATAAAAGATAATCAGGAACAATTACTTCGATATGATTGTTGACGATCAGATAGGCAAGAATAGGATTTCTGTCATAGATATATGATTAATGGTGATTAGGTTGAGTTAAGTCATTGCTGACAAGAATCAAGTCCAGTAGCTTCTGAAATATAACATGGGCAATCAATCTGGCGTCAGTATTCCAGTTCTTCTTGAAGAAATGTTTTGATAAGAATAAAAAATCTAAAAATCCTCTGTCAAGAGATGGACAAAGCGTGTTATTTAAAACTCTGCAAAAAAGATGATCCACATATGCGTATAATTGATAGTGGGCTTGATCAAAGCGTGGTCCAAGTTTGAGAACCTTGGTTAATAATGAATAAATTAATTAACACCCTTACAACGTGTAAATTTCATTAATACTTAAGTCAAGTAAACGTAAACACGATGACGAGAATTACTTTTCGACAAAGATAGACATCACTTAAATAGAAGTATGAAGATCACATCTCTCTCAATGTAATTTTAGCTGTATATCATTTCTAAGTTATCGTTATTATTTTTAGTGCTTTTATATGGCTTCAATGTTAATGTTGATGTTGACGTAACATGAATATCACTGTTAATCAACATTAAGTAAGCTGCTATGTGTGTGGCTTTAACATGTATCAGCTTTTAATCAGCTTTAAAAAAATGTCACTAGGAAATGTTGATTCAGCATGATTTCTTCGTTTAAACAACATTAAGTAAACATCTCCATCTACATGGCTTTAAACTGAATCAGTTACTCAGGATTAAAGAAATGTCTTTGCTCACACTATTTCAGCATGAGTTCAATAGTTATACAACATAAAATATACGTCATCGTCTGCATAAGTTTGTCAATATAAGTTAAACACTTAATCAGTTGTAAAATCAGTAATGTCATTAGCAACAAAGTTGCACAACATGACTCCAATGTTTAATCAAAGATTTATTTTTCATTTAATTTTAATTTTAATTACACATTAATGTCCAATATATTACTGTTGGACAGTAATTATTGCTGGACAAGTTAGTTTGCAGGTAAACCTAAACCTTCAGACCTTCGACGACCTTTAGAACTATATAAAGTATGATATAATCTTCGTGGCTGAGACGTGGCTTGACCACTCGACTACTGATGCGATGTTCGTGGGGGTCACGGATACTCTGTGATCAGGCTTGATCGGGGTTCCAGGGTGGAGGTGTGATGGCACTTTCTAAGTAGAGTTTGAAGCTACGGCTAATCTATCATGGGACGGTGTTGAAGCATTGTCCAACCGTCTCCCTCACCAGTGCCTAAATTTTATTCTGTGCTATCTTCCAGACAGTCATTGTGACACGGCCATTACTTCCTTGTGTTCTTTCCTTTCCACTGCTATGGATCTTGGTTGTTCAAATGTCGTCTTGGGTGACTTTAATTTGTTATCTGTAGACAGAGCATCTACCACGTCTACCGATCGCCCCCACCGTGATTTTCTAACTTTGATTTCCCCACTGGGCACGGTTCAGCTCGTCGATATCCCCACTCGGGTAAACCATATACTTGAACTTACTGTTTTCGGACAATGATAGTCTTATATATATGGAATCCAACCTCTTCCAAATTTGGGCATTAGCGACCACGAAATGGTGAGTTTTTTTGTCCATTGTAAACATTCCTCGTTGAAGCCTGAAATCCATACTCGGGGAAAAATTAACTTTGCGTTACTAAGGAACAAATTTTCCAGTATTAATTGGCTTCAGTATCTTGGCTTTAATAATGCTAACAGTGCCTGGATAGCTTTCCACAAACTTCTATTGGACCTGGGTCGCGACGTGTCGAGGTATGCTCTGATTTAAATCAACAAGTGGTCATTTCCGCCTTTCACTTCCTGTTGCTATTAAAAAACTTGATCGGTCCAAACTTACAGCATGAAGGTCCTACAAAACGTATCCTTCCCCTTCAACCAAAGTTGCCTATTCACAAAGACAAACTGCTTATGCAGTTGCAACTAATGATTGGCGAACCAAAAGTATGTTGCTGCCATCAGGGATGGTAGTCTGTCGAGTAAAGCGCAAAAGTAAAACGCAATCTGCTCGTACCCTACCTCTTTTTCTGGTTGATGGTATTTATGTAACTGCCAATACAGCCAAAGCCGAACTTTTGAATTCAACTTTTCTCTCCCATATTTTCTCCCATGTAGATTCCAATGTGCCTGGAAACTTTCTTACCCACTTCTCATCATATTTAATGACCCTTACTTCTGGTATTTTTTCAATTTGTCTAAAATCCGTAAATTAAAAAAAAAACACTTAGTGAAAATGATGAAAATTAATGACAAATCTATATAACTAAGATTGTAGTTGTCTTTGTTTGTTTGTTTACCTGTGTGTGTGTATGTCCACATTGAGTATCTCGATACTCTTAAATCTTTTGTTTGTCTGTGTATCTTTCAAACTGAATTGTCTGTATAAGCAATGACTCGAATTGTCTTTTCAACCAAGGTGCACATTAATGATAACGTCATATTTTTCAGGCCAATGGGATCTAGGCCTCTACGTCTCTAAACCCTACAACTAACTAAATCTAATGTAAGCTTGGGCAACTGCTAATGGGGAATCAAAGTATTTTCATGCAAAAGGGAAATCACAACAGTGCTTTATACAATCGGCCACATACTGGAGGGGCTACCCTAGTTTCTATACTATTGTTATATTTCCAAATTATTTGACTATCGTACATAAATACATTAGCTGCCATTTGAAGAAATGCATTTCACCAACTCAGCACTGGGACAGTGAGGAAATATCAACTACAACTAACCTCTTGTCTTGTTGGAACTACGTTACAGAAAAAATTGACAAAGCTACCAAGTAGATGAGGTTTACACGGATTTTAGAAAAGCTTCTGATACAGCAGCCTATCACATAAACTCGGAAAATGGAAATACACGTTAATTTGTTAAAGTGGTGCATTTCGAATGTTTCTAACAGAGCTTTTAAAGTAGACAATGGTTTTTCATCTTAAAGACTTCCTCATACTTTTGTGATCCCCGGGTCAGCTCACAGTCCATTTTTTTTACTTGTTTTAATAAATGATTTAATACGATAAATGATAAATACGATAAATAAATACGATACATGATTTAATGACGTTATACTTTCGGAATTCCACATCTCTTTTATTCAGATGATATTTACAAAAATTGTAAACGAGGAAGACTCCCTTTGGTTACAAGGGGCATTACACGGCCAAGCTATCTGGAGTGATACTTGTGATTTAAAACCTAATAATGATGAATGTTTGGTGATATTTATTTTATTGTGTAGCAGTGCAATTCCACGACCCTATATTTACAAATTAAAAAAAATGTCGTTCTTAAACGAATTTTCACGAAAAAAGATATGGGTGTTCCATTTCTGATAACAGTATATTTAACTTGCATAAAGCAAATATTGTTAAGAAGGTTTTTAAAATATGCGATTTTTCTAACACCTGTCTTACATTTTGGAAAAGACATTATTCTTATATATAATGCCATTGTTAGAAGTTTGATCTCTTATGCATACACTGTATTTAATGGATGACAACAATTCCTTATTCTTGAAATTGAGAACGTGCAGCATAATGTTATAAATATAGCTTCTTGCACTACAAGCCTTTGTTTCAAGAGCAAAAATATGAGGGCAAAGCTAGAGAGTCCGAGTGTTATATATTGTTGTAAGCCAAAAAGTGTGAACCAAAGCAACAGGGCTGGAGTTTACAATTGTTGAGTCCAGCAAAGTCACTGTTGTATATTGTAAGCCAAGAGCCGAAGAAAAAGTAATGTTAAGCTACCAGCTTGGACCATTAGATGTCACCAGTGACAAAGCGTACAGTAGCGGGTAGGTAAGAGAGAACTAGGGAGAGAGTAAATGGGAAAAGCACGGGAAATAGAGGGACGGGTAGGATGATGGGGAAGGAGATAATAGGAAACAGGGAAGACAGAAGGGAGGGAGAGAATGGGAGGAAAAGGGGAGTATTAGAGGAAGAAAAATTACCCATTGCAGTGAATGTTCAGACAACACCGAGCGGAAACCGGGAAACAAATGTAAGGTCGCTAAAGAAGTGGATGATTACTCACAAGGCACAGTGCTCGATCCCAATTCACTCCTTACTGCATAGCTAGGGGACTGCACATAGCGTTTACATATTAGGCTATCAGCAAAATTTATTCTTCTGCTGCAGCTCGTCGGCAGGGATCCAACCTTTCAGTCATATCCCCTACACCAACACGCCTTCGAAGCCAGGCTTCTTTTATACCTTGGAGAACAATGGGCTTTTGCCTGAAGCTACTGGCAAGCAGGTACGATTCGGTTCAAACTAGGTTTGCAGTGGACTCGTGTCGCCACCTGGCTGCTGGCACCCGTCCAATTCCTGAGTAAGCAGTAATTGGAAGGTGGAAGGCAGCCATGTTTAAGGCAAGTGCACTACGAAATGGAAGCTTCGTGACTTGCATACATGTAAGCCGGTTACATCGCCCTTTCTGTATGTGTTTGCCGAGGCAAAGGAGAGATCAACCACAAGTGTAACTCAATGAATCGCCTAACTATCCTGTAAGTTGTTTAAACATCAGGATCGAAAAAATGTTGTCAAAATCTACACAACTTCAGTCTAGGATACTGTGTTTCTTTAAACAGTAGCCAAAACTCCAAATTAACTATTATTTTGAAAGCTTAAATAATGAGAACTTAGTTAGCTCATTACGGGAATCTCAATTTTCAACTCGTTGTTAAAATGTGCACCTTCAAAATTTTAACCTTTACAATTATATTAGTCGCGATATGCTTTTGCAATCATTCCACCACGGCAATAATTGTAGTGACTTAATCATCCGAAGAAATATGGTGTTTTCCTTTTTCACGGATTGCACGGCCTAAAGCGGCTTTTAGGCCTAACTAAAAAAAAAATCGCGTCCGTGAAACAGACTGCAGATGGCTACCGTGTTTAACGTTATTTCCCGCTGAAAAGAACGGGATTTTCGCTTTTTACACTAGCTGGTTCTCGTTAGTGTAAGAAACAAATTGGTTTCCTTGGATATTCAACAGTTATTAACTGAACGTGTGCTCAGTTACCTCCAAAATGTGTAATTTATCTTACAACGTTTGTTTAACCGAGCACACAATGCAAGCTGCATTACTACTGTTTTACTTTAATTTCCAAGTGCCCAACAAAATGGAAAAGAAAGTGGTTAGTCGTATGAGGACGTTAGTTTAGTCACCAACAAAACTACGGTTTAACGAGAGGTTGCCAACAACGTGGACACAAGTTAAACCAGGAAACAAAACCTTCCCAAAATGTTGGTTTGCTTACTTATGGAAAATCTCACCACATCGGAAGCATTTTAAAAAGAAAATTCGGACTCGAGTCCCAATGGCAAGGTCACCAACTATGAGCGCTAGAGATTTTAAAAGGTTTGGAAAAGAGGAAGTTCCTATCCCGAAGATTTTGGTGATCCCGGACAGGCCCCCAAAATATGTAAGGTGGCTAAGGAAGTGGACGGTTATTCACAAAGCACAATACTCGATCCTAATTCACTTCTTACTGCATAGCTAGGGGACTGTGTACATATCAGGCCATCAGCAGAATTAATCCTTCTGCTGCACCTCGTAGGCAGGGATCCAACCTTTCAGTCAAATTCCCCTACACCAACTGACTCGATCCTTCGACTCCCAGGCTTGTTGAATACCGTGAAGGACAATGGGCTCCTTCCTGAGGCTACTGGAGAACAGGTGCAATTCGGTTCAAACTGGGTTTGTAGTGAACTCGTGTCGCCAACTGGCTGCTGGCACCTGTCTATTTCTTGAGTAAGCAGTAATTGGGTGGTGGAATTAAGGCAGCCATGTTTGAGGCTAGTGCACTACGAAGTGGAAGCTTCGTGAGTTGCGCGTTGCCGTACATGTAAGCCAGTTACACAACCACAGGTGAAACAAACCTCGGGAGAAGCCGTGTATGCCTGCAAGTTTGTTATAAAACAGTGGTCTGACGGTGATTAATGGTCTTATGAGGAAATGTTTCCTGTATGCCAAATTCCCCACCCCTCTCAATTTCGGCTTGGTCTTGGCCTGGACATTCTTTGCAATTGTAGAGTGATTTATCCTGAACTATAAAAAAAGGTTTCTGTGTTTATCAAACTTATTTCCACTAGAAGTAATTTCATTTTTGGCTTACCAAAGTTTGAACTGATTATAGAAGAAACCTTTCTCATTACTAACTGTTAACATTTTGTAATCGAAAAAAATTAAAGCCCAGTCTTCACTTTTAAATAATGGAAAATTTTAAATAACTTTAATTCTTAATTTCATTTGCGCCTGTGCAATTCCCCATGGCTTTCTGATGGGATTCAAAGTAACCAGTTGAGCCAATATAGGAATAAATAAATGACAACCTTGCATGTAAAATAAATTGCTACCAAAAACAGCAAACTGAACAGCCCAAACGTCTGATTTATTTATTTCAGATTGCCTTTTATAAGGCATTTTGACCAAATTCCACTGTGTGCAAATAACGATGAATTTCAAGAAATTATCAAAGCAACTTACAATGTTACTGAAACATTTTATGGTGAAAACGACTGCAAATGCCCGAAAAAGTGTAGGGAGACATTGTATGAGGTGGAGTATATCTCAGAAGGTGATGGAGTGGAAGTGATTGTTCCAGATTCTTTGATCAAAGTCATCGAGCAACAAACAGCATACAATGGTTACACCCTCTTTGCTGATCTTGGCGGAAGCCTGGGTTTGTGGTTGGGTATATGCATTTTTCAAATCCTGGAAATTTCAACATACTGCTTATCGAAAATTGTTACAAAGCCTTTAACACAGACAATTACTAAAAAACAAGACCTTCCATTTGGACGAAGAGTTAAGATTACCATAGCTAAACCCTCAGAAACGAAGAGAGAACTGAAAAATGTCTTTGATGATCTGCCAGGATTTAAAAATGCGGTTAAACGAAATTCTCCACTGTGGGTGAGATCACTGTGGTTGATGTTTTCTGTAGGAGCAGTGGTGTTTTTCTGTGTCCAGTGTAAAGCGCATGTAACTTATTACTTAACGGATCCTTCTGCAGTCAATATATACTATTCTACATATTCAACTATATCTATGCCATCAGTAATGATTTGTGGCTTAAGACAAGATAACCTTTTGCCAGCCTTGAATGAAAGAAGGATATATGAGAAGTTTGGCACATTTCTTAATCACAATGAAGTTTTACATTTGCTAACAAACAAGACCTTGAAAACTGAAGATATTTGGAATATGACTATGACCGATTACAGAATGTATGAAGAGGTAAATAAAGATGATATTCTCTTAACTAACGTAACACTCATTCGGCCAAGTTGCTTTTATTTTATAAATGATCGTGAATTTAACCTCAAAATACTGAAGCATTCAAAGCTTCCCCAGATAAATTTTCCATTTATTTCCAGAGATTTGTAGCTCCAATGCTGTTGTTGAAATTATAAATATCACACTTGCTGCAAACACTTAACACGTTATTTATTGGGGTTCGACATAGTCCGGGTAAATACCCGACCCGGTCCGGGTAATCCTATTTTTGACCTGGCTCAGACTCGGAAAAAATCCGACCGAGTACAAACAGGGTAATAATTATTTGTTGAATAAATTATTTTTTTTGACATCGTTTCATTTTATCTTTTGAAGGAACCTATAACTACTTGCACCCAATATATATTCAATAAGATGCCCGAAAAAAAAATCAAATGAATGACTTAAATAGTTTTAGATAATCATTTTTTTCTATGTGCGATAATAAACTAAAATTTAAAATTTCCGGTTTGAGAAAATGTGTCCGAAAGTCGGCGTTAGTTAAGCTACTTTAACGTTGTGCTCACCTGATCAGCGATAGTATGAAAGTGTATAGGCAGCTTTTCCGTTTTAGTTTGCATGTGGTTGCTTCATGTTTCTAGTGATTCTCAATGACGAACTAAGCACAAGCACCTCAGTGAACTCTGAATGAAACCATGGCAGCCATGTTGAAATCGCGTGGTTGGATAATAAGCAACACTCACAACCAGATAACTATTTTCTGAAACTCCAAAAACGTATTTTAATTTTCGTTCGTTTTTGAATTTTGCTAAAATATCACTGGACGTTTTTGTTAACCAAATTCAAGAACTGAAACGATTTTTCAAGTGAAAGCAAAAACACAATCTCTGGATGTCAGTTACACTAAATAAGTTTAACCCACACCAAGCTACACGAAGTTGAGAACGATGCAAACGCCACGTGTACTCTGTACATGCTTGATCTTCCCGTCCCAAATTGACATTTCATTGACTGTGCTGCGATGCAAACACAATTTTAATTTATGTAGGCCTAATGGGAATTATTATTAATTACTTAGCAAGTTAGCATGCTTGTTCAATTCATTTCCATTTTATCTTTTCTTAAAGCCAACAGAGGCCTATTGGGAGACCAAAGCAACCAAAATTCATTTTATTTTTCAAAATTTTCACTTTCATTAAAAAAAATTTGGACCATAAAATACTGGTCAATTTAATTTTTAACTTCACTGCATTTAATACTAGCTGAAGCCCATGTTCTGCACGGGTGATGTTTGAAGCACCGTTTAAAACATTGGGACGATTTGCTTTCTCATGTGTTTGTTGCGAAAGGCACGTGTAACCCGTCTGGCTTTTTGCGCCCACTGGCTAGGAAAAGATTTGAAAAGATTTGGAAAAGGTTTGCTTCGCTCACTTAATCAGTGCCTCCCTTGATCCGGACTCCATGCACTTACATAACATATGTATTTTTTCACCGGAAATAAAGTGAATACGCCTTTACACACCGGAAATAAATAAACATGCCTTTGTACAGCCAAGTGTAAATCGTTAGCCTGCCGGCTTTGTCAATTTTGTTCAATATTTAACCGAGTTTCACTAATCTTTTAATTTGAATTATTTACGGCGACATAACCTTTAGCCAGCGGTTTAATATTAAGTTGTATATACGTGAAGCATTGTTTTATCCGTTAAAAACTACGTTTTCAGTAGGCGCACACTGGCACCAAACGCTGATGACCCATGACTCCATTCACTTTCATATGAATATATCTACAGTAAATAAATAAATTCGCATTTGTACATAAAGTATGGCTTTGTCATTTTTTTTCAATATTTAACCGAGTATCACTAATACTTTTATTTTAATTGTCCACAACGACAATGCGAGAGCTAATGGCGTGTTTCACAGTGCA
>JAHWFP010152305.1:0-30811 GCA_023313725.1 Lithobius niger | reverse complement strand
TGCACTGTGAAACACGCCATTAGCTCTCGCATTGTCGTTGTGGACAAAGTTTCCTCTTCTAATAAAACTGCCGACAAAGCAAACAAATTATTATACTTTTTTCTTTAAATTACCGACCAATAACAGAAAATGGTACAAAGATAAAATAAAACTTGTACTGACTTAGTTTCACCATTTAGCCTTTCACCTTCGAAAAAATGTAGTGTAGTTTAACAAATAACACTGGTACGTGTAATCATACAGTCTCAACAAATATTTTTTTTCTATTTAAGATAGTCTACAACAGAAAAAGTGTTGTGACCATGTTTTCAATGTATACACCTCTCTTCACGTTTCTCAAAAACATTGAATAATAGAAAATGATTGAGTTGAGCAATATTTAATTTTCATATGTTTGTCTTGTCAAAAGTTAAACTTCCGAGTGTCATTGAGGTGGCTTTTATAACATTTTAATTTCTAATCATTTTCCCTTTCCATGAATTTCAGTAGCAGGCATTCTGTAAGTGTTAATCCTTGCCTATTTCACAAGAATAATAATGGGTTTCCTTTTTCCACTGTAATAAATATTTGGCATGATTTGTTAATCATTTTACAACTGGTCAAGGGAGTGATGTGACTGGGAGTGAGGGACTGATGTGACTTTTTTTAATTTGATGGTTTCACATTTTAGCAGCCTGTTTATCTGTACAGTGTATGTCGCTATTAGTGTAAAAACCTGAACCAATTCACAAAAATTCGGTTTGGTTTAGTTTTTTAATTGACATCAAAAAACGTATATGCATCTTTGGCGTTCAATCCAATTATGGGACGGGGGTTGCCCGAAGCGAAAGCCCTCTGTAATTTAGTTGTATTGTAACTAGATGATGAAGCATTGCATAGATGGATGTGCGCTTTTGCCAAGAGTGTGTGCTTTTATAAAAGGTGATAAAATTGAAATTGGTGGCCGAAAATAGAGGACAACAAAGATTTTTTCTTGTAATTTCGAAATTTGGGATAATATTGGCGGAACCCGATGAAACTGGCAAGAATAAACTTATGCCAAACGATGTGTATGCATGGTTTCGTACAAATTAATAAAAATTCAAAGTATTGGTCGATAATAGTGTCCCCAAAACAAACGGATTTGTAACTTGTAAACAGGGTACAACTTGTAACTTTTAATTAGTCTTCAAATGATTATTGCGAGTATTTTCTAATGGAAAGTTACTTGAAGAAAATTTCCTTCTTAGCAAAAATCCAAGATGGCGAATAGAAGTTGTGCCCAGAAAAAACTGTTCTGGACTTGAGGGTTCTAATTCTTTTAATAAAATAAATGAAAATCAATAATTATTACAAATTATATTCAGTATGAAAGTTCTTCGAAATTATCCTTTCAAGTTAAGTTAATGATAATAATTTGTGCAAAACCAAAAATGGCATCTGGTAAACTATTTTTAGCTTGTAATTTCTAAACTGCTGATAACATTTATACCTCTCCACTGATAATAAAAAAATTCAGAAATAAATTTTCTTTAAACGAAGTCCTATTCATACTCAGGTAAAGTAATTCGTCTGACTTAAATTCTAAATATTTTAATAAGTATAGGCCAAAACCCAGTATCATCATTTGATTCAGTAACTCTGCTTATTCGTTTCAGAGTTACTGGATCAAACGGTGACACTGGGTTTGTTTGCGGATGATCCTAAATTTGCTACTTCTAATTATAGGATGAAGTGACCATTTGTTTTTTTGCTTTTCTTTTCGTTGAAGCCACTTTTGTCAGTGGGCTTTTTCAACTGCCTTCCTTTAGTACAACACATAACTAAAGCTCAATCTGTCATGCGTACGTAGCTATGTGTTCTTCACGCACCAGTAAAATTAGTGATTATTTGTGAACTGCATCTAATGACTAATAGTTTAATGGAAAGCAAGCAGTTTACAACAATTTTCAATTAAGTTAACAATTTGCAAGATTTTATGGTTTCTCAACAGAAATTGTAGTTGCTAAAGTTACATCCATGCACATTTTGTAAATAATTTATTTTTATTTTTCAACTCAAATCCACTAGAATGGTTGGTCTTTAAATGTTGTTCCTACCATTATCGGGAATTGCCTGAACTTCAGACAAGGTAACTAGCTTTGTAAACCGATTTATTTACTGAAATGTGGAGACTCATTTCTTTTCTTTATTTCTTTAGAACACCCCCTGAAATATGAGGGAATGCACACAAAACAACACCTGAGTTTATTGAATCCGCGGTTTGCGGCTACAGACACCGACAAGCTACAAAGTGTCATTGTATGTTGTTTATGAAACATTGTGAATTATTAATTAAGAAAATGTTTCACTGTGTGAGATCTGTTTACTTTTGTAGATTATATATTATTTTCCTGACGACATGGCCTTTACAAAGTATTTGGCACTGGAATTCGCCTCGAGACGATATGAAACTGCTGCTAGAAGGATTGACAACACCTTCAGGTTTATGGAAGTAAATAAAATACAATATGCTGTATTGCCTGAAACGAATAACCAAGAGCAAAATGTCAACAGGACTTATTGTTTGTCTTATTTATTTAGATATCATTCCGAAACACAAAGTATGCTCCATGTAAAGAACGGCAGACAAGAGCTGAATGCCTAATGGAATGCATTGAAAGGACCATTTCCTTGAATGCAAAGGGAAATTACTGCAGGTACAGTACCGACTATATTTTGAAAACCTGTTGTAGCTAAGTATTGGTTGACAGATAACATTAAAACCGAAGTTTGAGGCATTTCCCAGAAACCAGGATGAGCAATTGAAGAGCTCAGGTTAGCAAAGCTGCTTGGCTAAAATCCTAACAGTACCTGCTAGTGTAGTGTGATACATTACATAGTTTCTTTAGCGTATATGGATTTATTCTAAGTGATTCAGTATAGTATGTTGGACCCTTCCATGGTCGGAAGTTTCACTCTTTGAATCCTAGTGTTTGACTTTTCCTTTACAGGATATCTTTGAGTTTATTTACTACCAGTATAATTCAAAGTGGAGCCAGTTGATGTAATCCAATAAAATAGATCACTGTACCTAAATGTAGGAAAATAGGACATAAGCCATCAGCGAATATCATACAATAGAATAAAAGTAGTAGATTTAGCCACTTTATATTTTTCAGTTTCTCTCAATTGAAGTGACCCAGATACGAACCAGCGAACCAGTCCATCTCCAGATCACTACCATACCGCTTTTGCCGGTATGGCCACTCGACCACTGGCATAAAGATAGACTCACTGAACTCATTATTACTAGGATTTCCTTCTCCACTGCATATGACTGAGCACATTCGGTAGAAAGGAGACCTGGTTACAGTTGTAATCTGAAAAACTGGAGTTTTCTTTACGCCAGTGGACAAGTGGCCACATTGACAAAGATGGTACGGCAGTGATCTGGAAATAGACGGGTGCGACATAGTTCAGTTCCCGGTCACATCACTTGAATAAAAATTTTCTGGTACCCACCTGGGCCTAAAGTTTAACATTATAAGTCCACTGGAAAAATCACAAATTCCGCAAAACTGATTTTCGAATCGTTTAAAAAAGAAATTTTTACATTATCTCATTTTTTATTCTCAGAGACCACTAAATGAAGCCTAAATCAGAAACAATTTTCTTTTCATTCATAAAACAATGCAAATTATCGGTAACGATAATGGGGGAAAAAAGGTTTTTCTTTGCCGACTTTACACCGTCAATTAAAACGAAGTTTGGGGACAAAATATAAAAAAAAATTATTTCTAGCTTCTTTTAATGGTCTCTGAGAGTACCAAATGAGATATTGTAAAAAGCTGTATTTTAAACTAGTCAAAAATCAATTTTGTGGAATAAGTGGTATTTCCAATGGACTTATAATGTTAAACTTTAGGCCCAGGTTGGCACCTCTAAACATTTTTTTAGATTTTTTTTTCTATTGGGATAGTGATTGGGAGGTCGAAGACCAGCTTTTCCGCACTATTACTATTTGAAATTTTTAAAAAGCATTTGTTTCATCCACCCTACAATAAATAATAACTTCATCAGTAAATAAATTCTGAATTCTGATCAGAACAAGTGCATGCTAAAGACAAAGTAATGTTTCAGCTCTTTTAAGGGAATTAATAAAAGGCTACTGTGCTGGTTGCATCAGCATTAGAACTTTAATACAATAGTATACTGTAGGTCGAACTGGTGTCCAATTGGCTTGTAGATCATTGAATGCTCTAAGTGCTCAGTTGTAATTGTTCACTTCATGCGGGGTCTGTGAAGACTCCCTTACAATGCCATTCAACGAATTAATTTTTTAATTAAGAGGTTTAAGGTGACGGGTACCCCGTGACAAGGCAAGAACTCACAAATCGCATAAAATGGGAGAAATTTTAATTTTCATCCAACACCACATATTCTGGCCTTGTTTACGTAAAAACTTATAAGTAGGAACGTTTTTTAGTAGTTTTAATTCTGTTTTTGTTTTGTTTCTTGGTTTCTCAATGCATGCGTTGCGTCCTTGTTTTTAGGTGAACAAGGCCAGAAAATGATTGTGGTATTGGTTGAAAATTAAAATTTGTGTCATTTTATGTGACTTGAGAGTTTTTGCCCTGTCAGAGGGTATCCGTCTCCTTAAGGCTATTACAATGATTGCTGTGAACGTAGTTTTTCCTTCTTCTTTATCGTGGTCTTCCATTTATCGGCAATGATTGCGACAGCGTTTTTAAAACTGCTCAATAAGTCACTGTTACCTTTATCTTCATCGGTATTTGATTTCAAGTAATTTCTGCTCATATCATATAAATTTTCCATGACTGGGTAATGTTTTATACAATTCTGTACTTTGGTGAGAAAATCATATTTATGGGCGGAGCGGAGAGCGTGATGTGAGCGTAGCATAGCTTAGCCGCCAAAATGAAAAATTGTTTTGTTTTTGTTGGTTGGTTGCACTTTCGTAGTCTAGGTGAATTCCAAACATTGGAATGAAATTTGCCACATCGCTTGTAACCCCCAAAAGTACGGTTGACATCGAATTTGCCGTAAATCGACCAATTATTGAGTAAGAAGTTACAATTTTTTTTCGAATTTAACGACCTAACACTGACCATTGTAAATTTGGAAACTTGAATAGTCATGGAATTGTAACAAAGCGTGCTGGTGGTAACCAAGCGAGCGTTTTAAAACAAGTAAAATTGAAACTTTGTTGCTTCCTCATTCCTGCAAATCTTTTTCGCTTTGGGACTAACTTGAATAATCTATTTTCAGTATCTACGCCAATTTAAGACCAACTTTTATATTCTAAAAACAACAACAACAACAATAACAACATGTTTTAGGTATAATAAATAATAATAAATAAAAATTTCAATCCGCTCCGTTTGTAACAAGCCCAAAGCCAGTTTCGTTGTATTTTCATTCTGTCGTTAAATGAATAAGTTTGTACTTTTCGTGATAAATTACTGAATGATCCCATTACATCAGTTTCGTTCATGTAAGAAAATGAGGATGTGACGTGGTTCAAGTCCTAGTCGGGGCAGTAGTCTTTTCTTTCTTTCTCAGATTAGTGTATTGTGTATCCTCACAAGGACAGTCTTTAATGCAAACTGCTTGCTTCGTTTGCCCTTTACCTTGTGATTTCATTCTTTATTTTCTACTATTTCCTTTCTTCACGTGACATCAGGTCATAAATTCTAACTTCGGTTTACTTGTCATTACTTTTATGGTACAAACTGTTGGAGAAATCCGCTCTTACTACATGGTAAGCAGGAAGCTTTTTTTTTTTATTAATGTACTTTCTTTTCCCGGAATAATAAAGAAAGCAAGTTTTGTAAAGCACTGTATCCTGACCGAACACAAGTTTTCATTCTTGCTTTCGGTAAGGACAGAATGGCATGTTTGCATGGAAGGTTTAGGGGAAGTACCTAATACAACTTTATATCACTTACAGCTAAAACGAATCGAAAATCGCACGTAGTAATAGATTTGGCCATTGTCGCCTGTTGCTGTTCATATTGGACCAAAAGAAAGATATCTGGTATTTTTTCCTTTAACGTTGATACATTAGGGTGACAGCTGAAGAACTTTCAAGGCTTGAAGTTTCCTTTAAGGCTTATGAAAACTTTGCTACCCAAAGAAGCAAAAACAGTTGTAGCATATTCACCAATATATGTTTATTTATGGTAAAAAAAAAGAAATAATCTTAAACCCTTAATAGGTTGTCAGTTCAACACCTAAACATAATTTTAAAATAAGTTTATTTTTAGATTATTTTGTAAATATTCAACCAAAAATCAGACTACAAATATATGGGGCTTTACAAAATTTTGTAGAAAAAATGCGACATGTTTTCATCACTTGAATTCCTGCTCTTCGAAACAACTTATTGCAGACATAAATAACTTTTTAAGAAGGAATAAAAAAAATAAAACTAATAATGATAAAATAATAACTGTTAAAATATGTACAAATTGTTAAGGAAGCTGAATGAATAATCATGTCATTGCAGGGTTTTTAACAGTTTTATTTTGTACTTATTTATATTATATTTTTTACTTTTCTAATTATTATTACATGCAGTTAAATATGCCACACACACAGTTCTGGTTATATTTTGTCAGCTTCATTCTTTAAATTACATTCTTTTGCTTCGGTTAAGTTTATTAAAAGGTGAAATTTTGACAATCAACTTCATTTAAGTCTAACGCTTCTGTTATTTCCCTTTCATTTTTATAGCATGGCAGGTAGTTTTCATGTTTTTCAACCGTAGACCTCGCCGTATTCGTCAATTAGAAATAGCAATGTAAACATAAATAATGCAAAAGAATAACATAAACGATAAAGATAAACTCATGGAAGCTCTGGAACTTGAAGAACGCAGAATCTATGAAAGGTTAATTTAGAAAGAAATTCATTGAGCGTGCAACAAACAAGAATTTTAAAAACGTACATAAGCAAAATAAAAACTAAACTCAAAAGATAGATAAACACGAAAAAATACCGAAAAATACATAGAAAAGTAAAACCGAACGAAACAAATGTAATGTATAATAAATAACATTCTACGAACGACATGAACTAGCACCGATAGCCAGCATGCACTGTCATGAACGTTTTTAAGGGAGGGAGGGAGGACTAATGAAAGTGTCTTCTTGTTCCACCAGTTATTTTTGTAGGTTTGTTCCCCCATTTTTAATGCCAACCGATCGATTTCCTCCCATCATTGAAAAGTGAGCTAAATCCTGAACTAGCTGTTGCATTTGCCTTTATCTTCAGTGCAGTACTTCAATTTTTCGGGGTAAAAGTGGAATTGACCATCGCCAAACTCCTTTCATAACATTTTCACATTTGATTTGTAACTTTTTTCAAACTTGATAAATTACAGAACCTTAATTGGTTTTTGTTTTATTTGAAAGGAACACAGAAACATAACAGTAATTTTAAACGGAAGAAAAAGCATGTTTTCCCACAGCGCACCAATCTTTCTTCCAGCTCGTGGAGAAGTGTCTAGTTTTCTAAGAACAGTGGCGTGATCTCCACGGTTCGAGATTGCGTGGATGCCCCATGCAATCTCTCATCATGCAAGATACGCTGGGGTGTGCTTAGTGCCCCTCCAAGACAGTCTTTGGGAAGAAGGCATTTATTTTAATGTGAAATGCAGCATTGGATGGAATAAAAAATCAATTACTACCTTAAACACTGCTTCAATTAAATGCAGTTGATACAGGAAGGCCAGAACAGCGTCCAAGCATGTAGAGTAATTAAAATTTTACTTTTAATCAGTATAATACTTTCTTAGTCTGGAAAACGAGCATGCTGCTAAATTGCTCTTTTTGGTGGCAGGTGATGTGCTAATGGGCTCTTCAATAAGCACTTTCTGGTGCGATCTCTTTCCCGACAGTGTAGACTGTGAATTTAATAGAAGATATTGAAAGGGAAATTTTAAATTGGTATTGGTATTTCGATAATATATTTAACTTACTTTTCATAAGTCTTTATCTGATCCTAGTTTAAGAGCCATTAAGTAGTACAGCACTTATAGGATAGGAACAATTGTTCCTCGTTTTCTTTGGCACTTTCTAATAATTAAGTGGTAATTTGAGTTTTCATGACTGATAAAGTTATTTGGCATCTAAATATAGTTTTCCGGCTAGGTGCAAAACAAGAGGATAAATAATATCCACAAACCAGTGAGAATTGTTCACATAAATTTTACTAGTTAAGCAGAATCAGTTGATTACAGCTGAGATCCAGGGTTCACAGCAAGCTGAATCAAGCCTTGCTCAGATAAATGCTTGGTTAAATCAGAAATAACACCCGAAAGGACTGGAAACCACTCATGTAGAGGTAAGCATAACAAACCCATTAAGAAGAGTGGCAAGCCATCTCATTCAAAAGAGATGTTGACTACAATTAACTAGATACAATGGTACTTCCAGGACATTTTCCAAATTTATGTGTGCCAGAATGTAGTATAAAATGTATTTAGACAAAATTATTTTGTGTGTGTTTGAACATGAAAATAGCAAACAGGCTATAAAGAATTTTGAACTAAACACAATATTTTAATAATTCTAGGTTACCCTACATGTCCATGACCAAAAATAATCCCCAAATGTGCAGTCATGGTAATGAGGTAATTCACATGATGAATATCACTTTAGCAGTAATTGACCAATTTAACATAGAAGAATGTAATTGTCTTAAAGTGTGTCAAGAAACTGTTTTCACTACAGAATACTACGTTGACGAGGTAATTATAACTATGTTTTCCTTTGACTTTAACTTGCGGGTTGCTGATAATAGGATAATGGTTGTTGAAGAAATACCTGCGTACACTGCATTTGCTTTATTTTCTGACATCGGAGGCGCCCTAGGATTGTTTACTGGATTCTGTTTGCTACAGCTACTGGAGGTAGTAGCTTCTTTGGTATTCAAGTCCTTTGCTACTTTAAAAACGTTGGTGCATTTAACTCCGCCAAAAGAGAAACAGTCAACCCGACATGAAGGTCGTATTATTGTTTTGGAAAGCGTTCAGTCTGTAGAAAATGTACAACCAGGATTACCTGGATTCTCGGAAGCAGCAAATATTGCTTTACCAGGATGGAATCGTTGTGTTTGGTTTCTGGTGTCCACATGCTTGCTAACAGCGTGCCTCTACCAGTCAGTAGACAGAATTAGATACTATCTCTCTGATCCATCTGAAATACAAACGTACTACAAGTATAATACAACCATACAGTTTCCAGTAATGGTCCAGTGTCCCAAAACGGGTAAATCGTTATACCAAATGGTGAAAACTGAACAATACGATTTTATTACTAACTGGAATATTTCGATGCATCACAGAGGTTTTTCAGACATACTTGTAAATGAGGTAAGCAAAAAAAAAAAATATTTTTTTATGTACGGTCTGTATGCACCCATGAATGATTCATTCACACACATGCGTTGTATGCTTCTAATATTCTAAGGATATCATTAAAAAAATGTAAATATAAAATTTATATTCTTTCAAGTTACGTCCCTTAAAATTTTAAAACCATACAATGTGTATGTTAATCATTCATGCATTCAGAAACTGAGAGAATTTAGTTTAAAAAAATTCAAATACTTTTTTAATTTGACGTGTCACACGTCGAATTAATGTGGTTGTGCCAAATAAAGGGCCTCGAGCAAATCGGGTCAGGCACATCTCCTCCAAAACTAGACACATTTCTTCAATTATGATCTGACGAAATTAAAATATAAGTGTGGGTGAGTTGCAAGTGAGAAGGTCAAAATACGGAATTTACAGATTTAGTAATTCTAAATAACTTATGTGGAGGTCTTTCAACTTGAAACCGTCGTCCATAGTACACGGAGTATGGCTGACGTAGGCGTAAAGGTGTGTACTAATAAGAAATATTGCAATGAACAACCACGTTTTACTGTGCAGATCGATGTATTACCTCTTCTACATTATGGTGAGTTAGAGGCTATACTTAGACATCGAAGTAGCTCCTCTCTTAATTCGAAGAACAATATAAAGAGAGTTCTCACTTACTTTTGGGGGGAATCTTGATAGTGCACCGAATATGATGCGGGAATATGGGCGGTACATTGAATTTCAATGAACGCATAGGCTTAGGTTATGCCAGTCTTGCTGCTTTTTTGCTGCGGTATGTTACAGTAATTTATTATGATTATTTGCAGTGTTGTTAATTATTGAACGACTGAGCAAAACGAACGATGTCCTGTTTTCACAGTGGCAGATTGGCCAAGTAGGGAAAGGAGGGATCTCTTTCTGGCCTTTGACTCTCAGATTTTTTAAAATCCATAACAAGAAGGCTTACGTAACAGTCCGAATTTGCTTGTTTCTTTGTTTATAAAAATGATCAGCTGAGTTATAACTTCTTGATTGTTTACCACCAACCTGCTGTTACTGTATTTGATGAAGTTTTCGCTTGCATTGTAAAAAATCACATTTTGTTACCTAATCCTATCATTTTACGTGATTTTAATCTGCTTATTGTAGACTGGGAGAAGAGAGTTACAAACAGAGCTAAAGAATGGCGTGTGCTTCATGTATTAAACAAATTAGAGGCACACCCATTGGTGAACTTCCCCACTCCTGGAATTAACACACTTGATCTTATTTTTGCACGAGATCATACTCTTGTTACTGAATGTTTCCCCTATGGTAAATTTGGTTCCAGAGATCATGACATTGTCTGTTGCAATATTAATACTGAATCTAAACCATCTAAATTGGGAAACAACTTCCTGTGTTTATGTATGGAATTATTTTTATGGTTGTTTAGATTAACAAATTGATCTAGCTCGTGTTAAATATACTGTTTTTTATGCCACACTGCCATGGATGGAGGATAGTCTAAAAGCTATGATTAGTGAAAAAAGGCTTCTTTGGAAACGTTGGATTAACTCACTTGATGGTGATATTTTCAATAAGTGTACTGTTCTGAACAAAGAGGTTGTCAAGGAAAGCAATAAAGATAAAGGCAATTTGAGATCAATCTGGCATCTAGTATTAAATAAGACTCCAAACCATTTTTTAACATGTGCATCAGTTATCTTCCACCCAAGTGCAGATAGGAGTTATGAGTGACGAGGACGGTGTATTTAATGATGATTCTAAGGTTGTATGTGAGTTGCTATGTAAATATTTCACCAATGTCTACTGCCCAGCTACTGCTGGTCTACCTGATGTTGTTTGGCCAAAAATGTGCATTTCCCCCAGTTGTTACTAATGACCTTTTACAGACTGCTCTCTGTACAGTTAAACAAAATACATCTGCTGGCCCGGATTATATAACTGGTACACCTATTCACTTAATGCAGAATTATATTATTCCAGTATTAATGATCTTATCGAACAAATTGTTAGAAGAAACATATGTTCCACCCCAGTGAAAGACGCGCCATTATACCTCAATCCCCCCCCCCCCCCAGTGAAAGAAGGCCCACATTACCCCTATCTATAAGAAGGGCTATTGTACTAACCCTGTAATTACAGGCCTATTAGTCTCACCTTGCATTTTTCTAAAGTTTTTGATCGGATTGTAAACCAATATATAGTTACATTTTTGGAGGAATATAAATTGATGGAAGGAGCTCAACATAGCTTTCGACATGGGTTTTCAACTACTTCCAACTTGGTTTCTTTCTATCATGATGTGCTCGAAGCTATGGATGTTGGTCAGCCTGTAGATATCCTTTTTTTGTACCTAGAAAAAGCTTTTGATAAGTTCGATCATCGCCTAATTACAGCGGAACTTACTGGTATTAGTATTGTATATTCTTCTTATTAATTGGGTGGTTGAATGGCTCACTAATCATAGTGTAGCTGACATCTTGGGTCGCTGTAAATCGGATTGGGGTCCCATGACTAGCGGGCTCCAACAGGGTTCAGTCTGGTCCCTTGCCTTTTCTCAATTTGTATACAAGATTTTTGTAATGATGGCTTACGTATGCTTCCAAATTTGCAGACCATACCAAGACCGCAGCTGTGCTATATTGCTTCTCTGACACTCATATTTGCAGTTGTCGATTGATAATGCCAATGCTTGGAGCTCGATGTGGAGCATCCTTATTAATGCTACAAAATTGGTTACTTTATGTGTTGGTTATACTAACCCTTTGGTCACATAGTACCTCATATATGATAATCGCATTCCTGATGGTCAAATTTTTAATGACCTTGGTATTGTGATTGATGAGCAATTCACTTTCTTGCAACACACGACTCTTATTGTTAGCAGGGCCAACTCTCTGATTTATGTATTAAATCGTACTATATGCACTAGGGATCGTAAAACTTATCTTTCGATATTTTTGTCAATAATTCGGCCTATATTGGAGTACAGTGTCTCTTTTTAGGAACCGCTTTAACTTAAAGATAAACGTGCAATTGAAAATGTACAGAGAAGATTCACGAAAAAATCGATCACCTTTCTAATTTGAGTTCCTTTGAACGACTTAAGATTCTTTGTCCTCCGTCATTGACTTGGCGTAGACAGCGAGGTGGACTCATTCTCGTGTTCAGAATCATTAAAGGCGTCAGTTGTAAGATTGATAATATTTTCCTTGGGCTATTCAGTAATCTTTTTGTTATCATAGGTTCAAATTACAAACTCTGTATTACCAATCCGCATTATAATGCAGTGCGTAATTCATTTGGTCATCGTTTACTTAAACTTTGAAATACTTTGCGTAATCATGTTATTGACTGTTGAGGCTAACTCTATTGATAGTTTTAAAAGCAAACTCGATTTATTTAAACAGGATGACTTAAGGTTTTGTTACGATGACTGATGTAATGTACATCTACTAACTTATTAGCTACTTTTGTTTGCTTTAAATGTGGACTGAATTGATTTATGGATACTGGAGAATTTGTGGTTGTTTCGATGACAGATGTACCTTGCATTTATTGACTGATGCTGGTTCCTGTTGACAGCTTTAAATTGACTAACTTCCACTGGATGACTTGGGTTATGTTGACAGATGTAATTGCATTCATTGACTTATACAGGCTCCTGATTATAGCTTTAAAATTACTATAATTTTTTACTGATGAACTAAGGTTTTGTTACCATGTTGTGCTTCACATCTACTGACTGATGGAGGCTAAGTTACGCATTATTGGTTTTGTGTGAATATTGGATTATTTTTATTATTATTATTATTTCTCGCAGGACTGGATGATTTGTTGTTTTTGCCCCGTCACCTTCCTATAAAAAAAACTGGCGGTTTGTTGTGGTTATAAATAATATTAAATAAATAATAAATTTTTATTAGTGGGATATTAGTATCACCTACAGATTTCAAATTACAAAGAACAATAAAAAAGATCAACTCAATTTGTCAAGACATTCCAGAGTCGATTGGTTTAAACTGTAGAGGTTTACAAAACACTAGTAAAATAAGTACTTTGTATTGAGTAGGCCTACATGAATTATTTATTGTTTCTCGACCACGATGCAAATTTTTCTCGAAAATAGAGTTCGTCAAGTCAGAAGAAAACCTTCCGCTCTCCTCCTTTCGTTAGTCTTTGGCGATGATACAAACTTGCAACGGGTAAAATGTGGGCCCATCAATGGTTCCACGCATATTACGATCCGATTTTTTTGTTCTTTGCCTGGCCTAATTGACATATTTCACAACATGGAGCTATGGACGATTGGGTCAAATTTCCCTCGTGATTTTGACCTCGCCATTCCTAGACTGTCTCCTTGTCAATCTCTTGGTCATTTCCTCAGTTACTGCTAAATTCATGAACCAAATTGAATGAAATTTGGTGTATGTATTCCTTGATATAAGTCTGAATGAATTGTGCATTTACCAGCTTTTACACGTTGAGTGTTTTGAACGTTGAAATCACTAATTTTTCGTACATAGTCTAATATAAAAACAATGGCGAAGTAATTAATTTTTTTTATGAGCAGTCCAGATTCTTCCACTACACTGCTGTATGGTGGCTGAAGGCAGGTTTTAGAAACTGGCTCTCTTTCACTATGTATGAGTCGTACATTTCTATCCTCCCTCCGTCTCAAGGCGCGTTAATGGAACAAGACATTATTGCTAGCCGAAAGCTATTTTCTAGTCTATCGTTATATATTTGTGTAGTTTTAAAATAGTCATAAGTAATCTTTACAGATTACGAAAAGAATAATCAGTAAAGCTTAAACAAAAGCTGACCACATGAAATTGCAGTGTTTATAATCAATGTGGACTTTGTCCCAATTTTCGGATAGCTATTTTGTCTTCTGTTTAAACCCCCTCAAAAATTAACTTTATTTAAAATAATCAGCCTACCGCACCATCAGTTCATGACGTTTTCTCCTCCTCCCCCACCACCAAATTAACTGCTGAATTTACTGAAAAATATGAGGATCGTAGATTTAAGCAAAAATTAAAAGCCTGATGAAAAAGAACGAAGGGGACGGGAAACTACAACGCAACCAAGTTTTCAGTTTTTTTTTAAACAAAACCAATAACAGTGTCTGATGAAAACTTAACTGATCTGTTATTACATCGTCGCACACAATAGATTCTGGCTCATTTGGCGTATTGTAGTAGCAAAAGTTAGGAGACAGATTTTTAAATATAATGCACAATGTAGATATTGTTCAGTACACCACGCATTCAGAATTTTGAGTACATCCTGTTGGTTATTTGCCTTTTCAATTGCATACATCAACTACACATTTTTATTACTCTACCATATGACACGTCGAATTACTAAATCAGTGTTAGTACATCCTTGTTCAAATCAAATTTTCAGACATCGTTAAAGGGCACTACATTAAAATTCAGCCTTGCTGAGGCAGACGTAAGACACATAACATTCAAGCATTTACCATTAAGATTTCTAACATTTCGCCACAAGGTTTTATTACTCTATAGTGGAGGGGACGTGCAAAACGAAAGTAAACATTCTCGTTTGAAGGTAAACTAATAAACAGTACCTTTCTCAACCCATCATTTCTAATCTCTGACTTAATGCAGTTACTAAAATATTCACGCTTACTAAATACAGTTACTCTGTGGCTACATTATCCTTAGAATATTGTATGGTAATTTTACACCTGAGCCATAAAATACACCGTTCGAGAGGCTTCTGTTGGTAGAGGAAAGTGAGTAGAGCGTGAGTACGATTCTCCACGGCCTTTTAAAGGTGCAGCTGGCTGAAGGTTCAACATCTGAAAGATATCTCGAGTTGGAAAATGCTATGAACGGGGGTAGAGGTCCGTGCAGAACTTTCCCTTGCCCCTAATGCCTTTGCCTCTGGGAAGTATTTATATTATGGCCTAAATTAGTAAATAACTCCACGACCAAGCTGTCGACGCGCCATTAAGCCTCATCTCCCCCCACCCTAACTCCACGATCAGTTCTCGTCCTCCCTTACCTGATTTAGTTCTTCATAGAATTAAAGGATCACTTACATTCTTTGCTCCTGAGGTGATATCACTGTGCAAACGTATAATATCGTTCCTGTTGTTGTCATCCCATAAATGCTGTAGTAAAGGAACTCTTCGTCATTCCTCTCATAGTTATTAATATGGTGCAGCATGTTGTAAAATCAGGGTTTGACTGTAGAAAATTCAAGTCAACGGGAAGGACTCCAGTTTGTGTAATCGTCGTCTTTGCTTAATTATATTGTGACTGTTGTCGACACAACATGATCTTCAGTCCGTTGTTAAAGTAGGTTCCATAATTGGGCCGAGGACTGACAATGGCGGTTCAATCCTCTGTCTTGTCTTCTTATCAGTAAACATGAACTGTAGAGAGCGACGTTAAAACGGCAATGTACGACGTCATGTACGATGATTTAGTAGAGAGAGAAAATAACACAGCCAATTGTTACAATATTGGAGTGTCAACAATGGTATGTGAATATGTTTGCCAGTGTATCATTCAAAGAGCTCGGGCTCTACAAGGTAGTTTGACAATAGATGAGGGAGCATTGTTAGGTACAATAGTTACATCTAGGCTACGCGACACTAATGTAAGTATAATGGTATTAGGTAAGTAACAATTGTAACACCATCAATGTAAGCACAACATTACTTTTATAAGGAGTGCAATTCTGGTTAGAATTAAATTGTCCTCGGCCGAGGGATTGTTGTGTTTACTTAATTTTCCGGCAGATTCTTTTATTAATTGCTAAAACAAGTAAGTATCCTTCTTTAATAACGTTGGTGCGTATTGAGACAAGTGATTCTTAACAAGTCATATTTTATGTTGTCTAAGAGTAACCGAGCATTTTACTAAGTTGGTGAGGGGGCAAAAGACTTGACACTGAAGTCACGCCCACACGTAATGGTTATGACATGGAGGGTTTGTAACGTGGGCGTGATATTCTGACAAATATGGGCAACGGGACTATTAACATTTGTCATAATGGTTTGCCATCAGTCGAATGTGGTGGTACTGGGACTGTGAACCAGCCCTCTCCTACAGCCCCGTAGAGCTAACTTCACCAGTCTGGACGTTAGGGTGGATAAAAAAAAACGCTTTTTTAAATTTCAAATCGTAATAGTGTGGAAATGTTGGTCTTCGATCTCCTAATCACTATCCCAAAAGGAAAAATTTCTAAAATAATTTTTTTAGGTGCCCACCTGGGCCTAAAGTTTAACATTAAAATTCAATGGGGAAAATCGCTAATTGTAAAAAAAAATATTTTTGACTAGTGTAAAATACATTTTTTTACATTATGTAAGTTGGTACTCTCAGAGACCATTAAAAGAAGCCAGAATGAAATTTAAAAAAATATTTTGTCCCGAAACTTCGTTTTAATTCAAGGCATAAAATCGACAAAAATGCCTTTTTGCCATATTTTGATGGCCGAAAATTCGCATTATTTTCTGGAAAAAAAAATGTTTTTGATTTTGGCTTCAATTTGGTGGTCTCTATTAGTGCAAAATGAGATAATGTAAAAAGCAAAAGTTCAAACTAGTCTAAAATCACTTTTGCAGAATTAGCGATTTTTCCCATTGACTTTTACTGTTAAACTGTAGGCCCAGGTGGGCACCTCAAAAAATTATTTAAAAAATTTTTCTTTTTGGAATAGTGATTAGGAGGTCGAAGACCAACTTTTTCACACTATTATGATTTGAAATTAAAAAAAAAACATTTTTTTAAAATCTACCCTACTGGACATTCCCCTGTCAAGGTATGTTTGTTTTCGCTATAGGCCTATTTTCAACTTAATTTTGGAATTATTATTTAAAGCGTGTTAGGTATGCCTATTTCAACTGTATTGTTGGATCCACCACTTACTGACTGATACTCAGTGACAGGAAAATTTAACAACATTTTCGTAGGTCCATTTTGTATCCCTGGAGGAATACCTGGAATTCAGGTATATCAGAAAAGAGAGATAAAAAGAAAAGATACCATTTTATTTTTACTCTCTTTGCATGATTGAAACTTACTTGAGCAAAGGTATGAGCGAATATACAGGTAATTTAGGAGATATTGTGTGGTCTTTTAATAATTTTGTCAGGGTGTTAAAGTTGCTAAAAAGTTAATACGTTTTGAACTCATTTATTCAGAATTAATAATACATGACTGGCGTCATATTGCTCTCTTAGTTAGCCTTAGAATTGATTTGTCTTTAAAATATATAGGTGTCAATGCTAGGGTGATTTAGGACACAGAAGAAGGCAATTTTTTAGTAGTAATATCAAGAAAATGCTGTATCACGAGTTGGATTACGAAGCTGAAAAGAAACTGAGTGATTGCACGAGGTGTATTTTTGAAATGTAACGAGTGGTTGAGACAAATTACCGATAGTTAAAACTCATTCTGATTCACACCCTGTCCTCAACAAAGAACCCATTCTGAGAATCTGACTATATTAGATTAAGATCACACCTATGTCAAAAGGGTTTTAATTTAGAAATCAATTAATATGTGTCTTTCCTTTTCAGAAAACTCACACAGTTCACTGGAAGTCGATATGATTGCATCATGTTGGTTCCCATTGATTTGCATCCCTAAACTTGGGAGGGGGTCAATAATTGGCCTCTCCCAAGTTTGGGGATGCAAATCAATGGGAACCAACATGATGCAATCATGTGGACTTCCAGTGAACTGTGTGAGTTGATTGCACCATATTGGTCCAGTCCCAAGCAGATCACCAAACAATACTCCCCTATAAATCCCCATACACAGTACCTTTGGAAGAAAATTTAGTAATGTATGGGCCTTGACATAGCAATCTAAGGCCAACACATTACTCCCACCCCCTCGAAGAAATAGTTTAGCTAACGTTGATTCTAGCTCAGGTCCCCCATTCTCTTTCAAAATTTTGAAAAACGACACTTTTTTTGTCCCTGTGCACTTGGGTCGAAGTCTTGTTCGTATCCCATTTATTCATGGTAGGACAGGACATGTATAACATTTGGACAAGCAATGGAATACATAAATACCAACAATAATATAATAGTCATGCAGGGTATGATAAAGGACAATAAGCAAGACACGCATAACATCAGCATGAAATATAATAAAAAATGAAGATGACTAAGATCAAACAAAATTTCAATATTTTATGCAGCACATCCAATAAAGATATCACAACTCAATGTAATTTTTGAACAAAATTAGGATTTGACATGTAAACATGCATTATATCATTAACGATAGATCTAAAAAAATTATTAAACCAAAAGAAATAGGCATACAGGGACTATACACCGTTGTAACAAATATATCCTATAAAAATAATATGAGCCATGAGCGAGACAAACTTATCCGTAACCTCGGCTGGTTGGAAGTTGATAATTTCATTAGCTGAAACCAATCACTCCACCAGTTGAAGCTACCAATCTAATTGTCCACCTCTACAAGTAACAATTCCACCGGCAGTAGTCAATGATGCATGGTGGTTGAGCGGTGTGATTACCTTTAATATGATTCTTAGATAAAATAATTCTTTTAGTAAAAAATAGTCGTGGACTACAATGATTCCCACAACCGTAAACATCTTTTAATCTATATGAGGATGAATGTAACCAGCAAAAAACGATGTCACATTGCTTCGCTACTTGCACTGTATTGCAGGAATTCCTGACGCGGAGGAGGAGGGAGACGAAACAAAAGTTTGAGCAAAGATGGTCGGTAGGTGATAGAAAGAGAGGAAGGAATACCACAATGCAAGCTACTAACCGTCATACCCGCAGTTACTCAAAATTGTATGCATACCATGAACAAGATAAACAAATTTGGGTTACCAAAACCAATATCAGCACCTGACCAAGTGTATGCAAAAACTACAGAAGCTGAAGTACCTTTAAACTTTATTTTACTAAACACAAATGGCATAAGCAAACACACTTAACATGAATTATGTTTATTCAACATAAAAACAAATATGAGCAAAGCACAGAAGCTGGTTGTATGAACCAAACAAAAAAAAAACCTATTTCCTCAATTCACCCCTAGCTGCGTTTGGAATTCAACAGCTTCCAGTTAATCTGTATTTGAACGTTCGATCCATAGTTCGTACTGATACTAAAAAACTTCTCTTCAGAATGAATTGGCAAAACTGTTCATGAAAAGCAAAAAGTACTAACAGAGTGCTGAAAGTGATGCGTGATGAGTCTGTGCCGTGGGTGTGTATCTGTGCAGGATGCATGAAAATATGAGGACGTTAAAAAAATATAATAAGTACACCTGGATCGGTCAACTTACCAACACTCACACCACAGCAATGCACAAATAGCAATTAATTAATTTACTATGCTCACCGTTCATTCTATCAGTAAATTCCATCAGTAAATTTCTCGAGAAAATCGTGTAGCTCCCTAGGCGAGGGAATTTCCATATCCTGAGGCATAGCAGGCAATGCAGGTGCTTGAGGATATTCTGGCATGGGTGGCACAATCCAGTCGCATCGTGGCGAAGCCCTGTGGTAACGGGAGGGGCCTGCCTCCAAAAATGCTGACTGTGCAGAATTCACTATGGGTTTGGACTTCACATAGTTAGTGAAGTAGAGTTGATCGTGGCGCAGTGTATCAAGTTTTGGCATTCAAGATGCTACACTTCTTGACGTACTTTGTCATTTTGTTCTAGGTGAGCCCGGAACGGCAACTGAGTTGCTCCTTAAGTGTGGTCCGAATGGTGGCACTGATGTGGACTGTTGCCATTCATCCACCCTTTAACACCACCATTTTAACAGGTGCATGGTTCACCTCTATTTTCGCCTGCCAGTCCGGAGTAATGCAGGAGGATGTATATAACATATGTAATGCAATGCAATGCAATGCATTGTAATGCAGGAGGATGTATACGGTTTGTATATAACTGGCGGCTGCTGCAGAACAGGTAGGACGGGCTGTGTGATGATGACCTTGGGTATTCCATTCAGTCAGTTCCATCTGCCAAATTTTGGAAGGTGTTGCAGAATGTGGCTGTAGGTATGGTGACACATTCAACCAATGATGGCAGCACTTTGATGACACCAGGGTCTTTGCATTGATTGTAGATTTGGTGGGTTCTGTTGGACCCTAGGCTGACCGGTGTACTGAAGGTCTGACACATGGTGGTTGAGCAGGCCAGTTGGTTGGCACCATGGTTCTTGAGATCCAGGTGATGGTCCTACTTAATCTACAAACCCATGGCCATAACGATATGTCGGGAAATCAGTCTAAGCCGGAACTCGAGTATCCAAAGTCAAATCCAGAGGCAGCTCACAATTCAACTCTGCATTTAAAACGGGCATCCGTGCCAGGTCTGCCTGAAAGTGAATTTTCCTAGGGTACCATTTGCCAGGAGTCTATTTACGATCCATTATATAATGTAAGAAAACGCACAATCATATACGAGATAATGAAAAAATGACTGTTTAGAAAGCATATCCTACAGTACCGATCAAAGTTGCTGCTTGGACTGTCAAATGATGAATGACCTGCAACATGTACAAGTTTCTTTTTAAAAGGGGGTCGTTTGCAGATGTTTGATTCGTCTATTGAAAGCAATTACTCCATTTCTTTGGAAACGGTCTTCCAAAAATATGGAAAAGACAATGTCCTGTGGCATCCCTCACCATCACATCTGGAAGGGTCATCTTCGAATCATCTTTATTGTATTGACATAATCCTTATTTCCTAAGTTGCAATGAACAGGTGGTCAAAGAAAAATTGGCCACAAAACTGGATTTCCCAGTCCTTCCCTCTTTCCACTCGCTCGGCCAGTGCAGATGTAAATAGAAGAGGAAAAGAGTAAGCGACATATCAACAGCAAGCCCGCACCTACCATCTCGTGGTCTAAAGTTGTAGGGTGGGGTAGAAATGTTACTGCATGAAGGTTTAGGAAGGTTTAAGAATCCTCATGTTGGTCATCACATGTAGGCTAATGGAACTTTCTTAAGTCTACCACATTTAATCGTCCTACCAACTTACCTATCTTGGTATCCCTTTATAAAAAGGTGTTCATACTTTTATATTTGTAAATTTGAAATGGTGTGGATGCAAAGAACTTAAAACATGTTATTTCTTTAAAACCAATTCTCCTTAATTAAATTTAACAAATCTGCGTTTCTTGTTATAGTATGCTTCATGACACTGCTGTGATTTTAGCATATTTTCTTTAAACTTCTTCATGACTAATTCTTGGTTTACTTTTCTGTCAGTCGGGCCCTTCTCTTTGCTTGTTTGATTGTTTGGGTCGGCTGATATTAACAACAGTTTTGTTAAAAAATTTCAGAGATGTCCTACTGTCGGGTGGTAACTGATCGTATGGTCAGATTTGATGCCATGAGCATTCAAATGTTTGTACCAACCGGCATATCTGAAAATCGCCACCCTGTCTGTTAAAATTCTAGCTGGGAAACTCCAATGTGAAATCCACCACTCCAATGCTTTTGTTATTTGGGGAAGTTTTGCTGTACGAGGAGGGAAGGGTTCACCCCAGCCAGACTGTTCACAAACAATCACTCAAATATACTTGAAGGCACCTGTTGCAGCTGACAGAGACTCAATTATGTCCATGCTGATACGTACAAATGGACTTGGAGGAGGCCTCATAACTTGGAGTCCCGCCGGCTTGGTGTTTAAAGCCTTACACAACTGACAACTAGTACATGAACGAATAAAGTCAGAAAAAAGGTTTTTGCATATGGAATCATGTAAGATGTTCTTGTAGACAATGCAGAGTCTGAAATACCCCTGTAAGGCTGACGTTTGGAGTGCAATGTACTCTGGTGATGCAACGTGACTGTAGACTGAGTGGCACACAAATTTTGAAGGCTGATGTTCCATGTACTTGATCACGGATGTCACGCGACTGAAAAACCTTTGTCAGTAGATCTTGATGCATAACAAATTGTCTGGGCTTTAGTACACTAATGGTAACACCGCCATCGTTGGATTGCAGTTTCTTTATATGCTTCTGGGCAACTGGTCTTAGTTTTGTGCATCTTTGAATTCAGCAGGCGAAGAGAAATTGCCTTTGCCCAGGTCGATCTTCATTTTCTCAACCTGTACTGACATCAGCCATCTTGGTTTCTTCATGCACACATGAGAGGATAGTCTGCAACCTCATTTTCGATTCCTTTGCATCATTTCATGGCATAAGTAAGGCCTTCGAGTTGCATGATCCCCCATGTCAAACGGCTAGAAGGGTTAGGCATCTTACGTAGCACGGTAAGTCCGGCAAGGTTGATTTGGAGTTCAAATTCGGTGTTCTCTATGGAGGGCCTGAACCTATTTATATAATACACCACTGCAAGCTTTTCTTGCTGAGCTGTACAGTATTTTTGCTCTGCCAGTGATAGCCGTTTTCCAGCAAAGGCCACCGGTTGAAGTCCCACTCTGGGAACGTGCTGCCTGAAAATGCTACTGATCCCTTGTATGCGAGCAGGTGATAAGATGAATTTGCTAAACAAATCGGGAAGTTTAAGGGACAATTGATGAGACAGCTTTTAGTTACTTCACTGATTCTTTACAGATATCACTCCACTGCAATTTGGAATCCTTTTTGAGGTATTCAAATAATGGACTTGCTACGGAATGATAGTGAGGTAAAAATTAGCAGTAAAAGGAAAAGCCCGAGTCGATACTGCAGTTTCTTGACGCACATAGGGTCGGGAAAGTGTATAGGTTAACAGTGACGCCAGCATTCCCTAGGCATGTCAATATGTCATGTAAGTGTTCTAGATGGTCCTCGAATGTGTCACTAAATAAGCATCAAAATAATCATCGAGTGATGAAAACGTAAATCACCCAAAATATCCACCATTATACGGGCAATTCCAAAAGCATAACTTGGAAGAATAAACTACCGCGATGGTAGCGAAACCCACTTTTAACTTTATTTTCATCATCTAAAGGAACTTGTCCTTGTTGAGATCAATTACTGAAAATATTTTGCCTTACCAGTGTACCGATAATTTGGTCAATACGGTGAGGAGACTGCGAATCAATTATATAGGAATCTATCAGTTTTCTACAGTCACTGCACAAACATTTCTGCCTTGGGCAATTCTTCCTTGAAGCTAGAACAGGGGCAGCTACCCAGCTGGTGAAATCTGTTTCCTCCACGCCTAAGAACAGCAACTCGCCAAGATGTGAATCAATGATACAGTGCGAGCCCTAATTGTAGGCCTCTCATAAATTGGTTTGGTGCCCACTTCCAGAATGATGGAGTGTTTTCCAACATGATTGTGCCGAGCGGCAAGTCAAAATCTTAGTGTGCTGCATGAGGTAATTTCACAGCAACTTTCTCTGAGAATCTGAACAATCTACTTTTTCACCATGTTTCAATTGTGTTTCTATATTCTGAATTCTGACATTGCTGCTCATTGTGGTAGTGATCGCAAATTTTAATGCTTCACATTGTGCAAATGGCATGACGTCTCCATAGCCAATTCTCCAGCCACCAGCACGAATATCAGGGATGACATCCATCTTTTCCATTAAATCATTTCCTAACACAAGATGGTCTGAAGCGATATGAAGAATTAACAGAGTACGGGATGTCCGATGTCCATTTCCCCAACACAGCTCAACTCTACCACTACCACTAATACGGTCCAAAAGCCAATAAACACGTCATTTTTGCTTGGTTGTAGATGCAGTAGCCGTGATCCTGCAGTCTATCAGCCAATTGTTGTGAACACGCAGAACTGGTGACACCTGTATCTAAAAGTGAATTAACAGGTATACCCCCCAACAATAAGAAGCAATAATGGATGGGAACCAAATTTTGTATCACAATCTAATCCTTTAATATGATTACCATTTGGCCTGGGCATTTGGCACTCCCGAAACCATTCCTCACCCTCCAGTTCTGAGAAGTCTTTATGGCCTCCTACATCACCACTTTGGCAGGGGTCGTCATGTCCGTTTTTTGGCTGTATTTGCGAGCATCGTGGAAGGTAGTGCCTCTCTAAACCACACTCGTGACACGTTGCAGGCTTGCATTGCAGTAGTGAAGGAGCCCTCTTGACATTGTTGTTACTTGCTGTAGGTCTGTGACACTGCTGAAGTGCGGAAAGTGGTGGGGGTGGTAGGAGATGGCCAGGACGATGCATGTTGTTAAGCACTTTAGGGACCTGGTATTTTCTCTGAAGAATCTATGCAGGTCTAAATTTTGCATGGAGCAGGCAGAACACCATAGCCTAAACTCTGGCTGCCGCCATGCACAGTTGTTGTAGCCTTCACCTGGTGATAATCATAAGAATAGTCTTCGTGATGTAACTAACGTGAGTCGTCATGCAAATGCACAGGTGGAATCCAGGGCAAACTGGGTTCATTACTGGGCTCTGCAGGTGTCGGTGATTTACAGAATCAATGTTTCAGTAAAAAATGGCACAACTCAGTTCTTCTCTCGGGCAAATGCTTGAGAGAGATAAATTACTTGTTCCACAAAATCGTTCGAAATCTGGGTTCCCTTGATTGATGACACGCTGCACTTTAGTAGCTCTATCACAGTTAGGAAAAAAGGCAATCGTATTATCTAATTATACAGCAAATGAAGTGCTTCATATTTTCATCACGATGTAGCGTTCTAAATTGTAACTATTTAAAGAAGTCAGCCTTGTAGTTGGCCCCCTCAAATTCTGTACGAAAGGCAGATAAAAAGTCTTCCTAGATTGTAAAAGGGCTAGCGAATCGAAACCACCTAGCTTCACGTGAAGTGAGCTCAAGAGGAATTATTGTTGTTAAAACATTAGTGACTAAGGACAAAAATGCTTTATCGTATCTGTCCAAAGCATCTAAAAATTCTTGTGGAGTTTTAAAATCGGTATGGCCAGAGAAATTTGGTAACTGGGACCAGTGGGTATAAATCCAACTACAGTATTTAAATTACTAGTATGAAGTTAAAAATTGGCCTTTTCTTATTTCATCACTTTGACTCGCATTTGTTGAAGTAGCCACAATGTTAACAGATTGTACAAAAGCCGGGGAGTACACTGGTTGCTGTGCAACTAATGTAGTTTGTTTACAGCCAGATAGGGTCAGTAAATCTTCACAACCATTTGTTTGGATAGTGGCCGAGGCAGGTGATGACACAACGTTAGAATAGGATAGGTCCAGTCGTGCTTTTGGCTGATGGAGTGGGGGTCGTACCTTAATCACCTGGTGGTGCTCCTTTGAGTGGTGTGGTGGCTCGCTCCTTTCGTAACATCCCAGCACACAGCAAGGAGTCCATCCAGGCACCGTACTGGTTTCTTATTTGCTGGTGGATGCAGCCGACACACATGTGATGCCATGCTGCACGTCAAATGCTGAACGTCATCAAAGGGTAGGGCATGAGATAATACTTGCATCCGTATTCTGCTCACGGCATGTGGTAGCAAACATTAACAGAAGACAGCAACACTTTACCAGCACACTTCCAAGCTGCATTCTGGAGTGGTTATTGAACACAATCAGGTTAGTTGTGGTTCCCGCTTGTTATCCATACACCGTTTTATGCAGCAGTCGTTGTTTTGCAGCAGAAATAAATGGTACACCAGACAATAACCGAATGCCGCCCATCGTCACATCATGCAGGCAATGTCATCCACACACCTGAAAACATAAGAGGTGATGGATAGTGCACTGACACAGGTGGGTTAGCAACATCACCCACATTTGCAGTTAGCGACTCATATCTTCTTTGTGGTCAACTAGGCTACTGCCATGTTACTGAGCTTCCATTATGGCAGCATATGAACGCCAACCTCTTGTCAGCTCTTCGTGTTAAATGTGTTATGACCAAAAGAAACATATAAGTTTGTCGAAAATTAAATTGTCTTTACATTGATGCATTGTGGTGCCTTGTCTACCAGGAGACAAGTATACTGCATTGATTATCCTCCCCACTGCCACAGACAAATTTGGACTTAGGTTACTTTCAGTTTTACACCCCGACTCAGTAGATGGAGACAGTTGAAGAATGTCAGGCAATAAAGAAACAATGACACAATGAGAGTGGTTAGTACTGCTAACAGAAGGAGGTTTGATATACTTAAAGGTAATTGGTGACGAAAAACTGCAATTGGTTGATCATTGGCTATGTTTGATCAATACCCGGGAGGACTGGTGACGTCCCTTCATGACTTCTCCGGGACGACAGCTTCCGACGATAAGGGAAGCGTCGGGTCACTATAGACATTATCGTTATCGACAACAAACCTTCACCATCGGGAATAGGCAATGTTGTGTCATAATTCCTGTCGCCAAGAGCCAACACACGTAAGTGTTGTAGAAGCGACGCAGATCTCTGGAGTGTTCGCTCCACAACTGAGTAGTATCAATAAGTGAGAATTGGGTAGTCACAGTTAAGTAATACTCATAAACGTGTAGGCAAAGCCAAAGTAGTTTCCCCTTAAGTGAAAAAATAATAATAAAACAGTCAACACCAATAACATAGCACAAACAGTCAAAACACAGCAGCAATAAGATGTTGTGGAAAATAATAGTTCAAATAAAGTTCAGATAAACACACACCAAAGAGCTGAGGAACGACGCTAACGTCCAAAGAAGAATGTTCAGCTGCTCCCTTCTAGCAGTGCAATAGAATAATCGACGCACGAACAGCACAAATACTAACATAATAGCTAACAAACAGACCAGAAAAAAATCGGTACCCTGAAAGGCTATCCTAGCAGGTCCCCAATATCTACTAGTACTCATGTAACGTGGTGGAGATAAACACCCAGTGATTGAAATCCGAGTCAAGCCAGGTCTTCCCAAGTGCTAGGAAACACGCAGGATGCCATAAGATGTAGAAGACGGACACAAATGTACCAAGCCAAAGCAGAAATAATAAATACAAAAAGTTCCTTGCAAAATGGCGGACTTATAGTAGCCAGATGGTGGAGTCTAACTGGCTGCAATGGTGAGAAGTAGATGATAATAACAGTAGCCTAATCTGATGCTGACAACCTGTCATAAAGACCGATCTGCCCCTAAAGACCAAGAATGAGTGTTGTCTCTCAGCTTTTGCACTGCTAGGCCACACTCATTCGTGATTCAGACCCTGCACTTAACAAAGTGCCTATTCTAAGAATGTTACCATAATTGATAAGGATCACACCTCTCTCAAAAGGGTTTTAATGTTGAAATCAATTAAGATATGTGTTCCCCTTTTAGGCCACATATGCAGGCATCAGGAAGTCAACTTGATTGCATCATGTTGGTTCTTATTTTAACTACATCCTCCAAAATTGGGAGGATGCCGGGCATTGGTTGCACCGTATTGGTTCGGTTCCAAGCCGGTCCCCAAACATTAGTTGGATGACTGATAGGCCATGTATACAACACCCTTGGAATACAGCTACATAACGGGTGGATCAAGGAGTATAGCAATCGAGGGCCAACATGTTACATCCTCACAACTCAAACAGTACCCAACTCCCCCATGCACAGTCGCCCATCGTTGCTTGCCTGATCCCCTTTACTGAATCAGTGTCCTACTACTACTCCTAGTTAGGCTATCTTTCAAATGTTTCCAAATTTATCAACTTCTACGATTATGCCTTACCCAGCTCAGACAATTACGCGATTCAACTGTTACACATGAGAAATCCTTCGGCATCATCTGGATTTCTCAGACACTCAACAATCCACTCTTGTAAATTTTCTGACATTCCACAAGAACAGAAACAGTACAAAATCGTTAATTTATACATACCTAATATCACTTCTGCGTGGATCACTTAAATGGCTGCCTATGCTCTAGAGGTTTGAATACCTAGTAAACATTACTTGGTTTCTGCATCACAATGGAAAGTAACTTAGTTTACAGTTTAACCTTTTATTGCCACTTCTGATTTAAGAGTGCATTATCACAACGAGAAGAAATATTACGAATTTTTTACCGATAATGTAACTAGTTAAAAACTCACCTGGATAAAAATGTTTGATATTTAGATATGCGATGGTACGAATTCACCATGTTTTTCAGAAGCCGAAATAAAAGGTTAAAAATTAAAAACTTCATAGTTTTTCATAATAGCTGGCTGTCTATGGAGACAAGTTAGTGTGAATTTAGGTACTTATTGATGTGATTGTTTATATTAATAGGATATGGATTCAATGAACAATTTTTTTTAAGTTGCCTATAGTTTATTTCTTAGTTAAGTGTTTTTTTTGGTAAGCCAAAAGGTTAAAATCTATTAAAATAACAGACATACTATAGTATAGATAATAGAATAGATAAACATAAATAGTAGATGGAAGAACACCAAAGTAAATCTAGTCGTAATTAAAACTCATTAAAATGTAGAATGTATTGATTGTAGAAACCAAGTTCTATTAAACCATAACAAGAGAATTCGAAGGTGACTGAACTGTTGTTAATTGTTCTTCGTTGCCAATAATATTGTTTGACTTTATTATAGGAAAATAACTACCTGGACCCCTTACCTGTTGATACCACTTCTGGGATCTGTTTTATCCTTGATTTTCGTAAGTCTTGAAATATTTGTTCAAGCTATTTTGATTGATATTTTTTCTTTCTGTTATTTTAAAGTATGGATGTAAATAACGAATAATTAGCTTTACATATCAAGTTTCAGCAATACTAACTTCTATGTTCTTTTTAATCATAAAAGAATGCTGATATATATGTTATATATGTTATTTAATATTATGTTATAGCTGGTATATATTTTACATTTTTCACATTTTATTCAATTTTTCCTGTTAGTAGTTGGTATTGCCTTTTCTACCGAGTACTTCTGTCAACCTAAATAACGATTTCACACCTAAACAGTATTTTAAACCCAAAACTGAACGTCTGGTGGCCTCATAACTTCAAAGGCAAATCGTGTTAGTGCTTCCGTCCTCCATTGACCTCGCTTCACAAATGCTATTCTAACATAAAACTAGCCCGTTTTTGTATACTTTCATCTTATATTCACGTGTTAGAACTCTATCTACCGATTTTCTGAAAATCAATGCAAATTCACTAAAATACTTCACAATTCAACTTGTAGGCTATGTTAGTCACCACGAAATGCTTAGGTGTATCCGTACAAGATGTGAAGTTCACTGGTTTAGTTCTGCCTTGTTTGTTGCAACATTATTGAATTCAACAGTAATGCACCCAAAAGAAATAAAAGCATATTATTTCCTGCGTTGTTGGTGGTAAAAAGCCTGCCTTTAGTATGGCGTTAGTAGTGCTCTGGATCTGAACTGCTACAGTGTTACCGTGCAATACAAATGTACGATCACAATTGGCGAGCCGTAGTAGGGACATGAACAAGTTTGACCCTAAGGGCCTCGACGTAAGATTTCGTTAATGAGAGGCAGAAAAGCATTATACCCTTACTATAAAACTTCTGGAGCTCACAGAAATATTCAAACACTAGCTGTTAGCCCATTAAAACTAACGGGAATTTATAGGTATACCCTTTCACTAGTAGTATACAGAGATGGAGATTGTGTAGTATGAAAGCTTAAATTGTGACAAGAACCTGTTTTTCAAGATATACTGGCACTTCTATTAATGCAATCGTAATAAATGAAGTATTTATGTATCTGAGTTTGTACGGCTCACTCCTCTTTTTAGGTGCACACCTGTATTTCCTATGGAACAGCACACGCATCTTTTTATGGTGACCTCCTATTAAAGTACGGGAAAGAATCGACAGAATAATAAACATAATGTGCCACTGCTGCAGAATGTTTGACAGGCATATCCGCTGTCATCGGCACGGTTTTTTCCCCAAAATTGCTATTTTACTTTTTGATTCTGGTATTTATGGTACACCTAGCTTAACGAAGACACCCATAGCTCCGGGGTTACCCAACGCACTATTTCCTTATAAAACTGCGATTTTATTTTCCTGCGTGATTCTAGCATTTACGGCACGCTGAGCTTAGCAAGTTACAGGAAGTTCATTTAAAAACGATAAACAAAAACACCAATTTCTCCTCTCAGAAGAGGCATAAACAGCGGCCGAAATGCACGACCCACTGATCCTTGGTGAAACCAAGTCGCAAGGAAAGGTTCACATGTTTCAAGATATGATCCATTCATTGGCGCCAAGTGGTTGCACTGTATGCCTGGAAAAAGTGTCTAGCTTAAGTGTGTTAATTATGGGAAAATATTCTTTTTGACATTTATTATCTGGTACTAAGTGGTTATGTACAGGTGGTTTATACGTATGGATGACAAGCGGTTCAAGTTTAAAATTAAAAATTTTGTTTTTTCTTGAAAAAAGATTTGAACCTTGTCCAAGGCGGGGATGTGGCCAGTTTCATATTTGTCAGATGACTTGCCTGTTGAAAGGCAATGTTGTACTGATGAATGATAATCGACTTTTAATTTGAAGTTTCATTTGTGGGATGCCATGCGTTCCTTAAATTTTGAAAGGGATTGTCCT
>JAHWFP010152302.1:0-10151 GCA_023313725.1 Lithobius niger | reverse complement strand
CTTGAAATTATGAATGTTAATTCTCCGTTGACGTGATAAACTATACTTTTAGCTGTGCTAACGTTTATTAACACTGGCGATAGCCAGTGTTAGTAAGGGTCGACCTAGGATCTCTGTGTTAAACTTTCAACTTTGAGAGCTTATAACTCCGTCAAAATTAAAATATTTTAAACCAAATTTGGAATCTAGCCTTGACTAGTCAAGGCCTGTCTACAGTCCAAAAATTGTGAAATTCATTCCAGCCAAACCCGAGATACAGAGAGGGGCCAAATAGACAACTTCTTGTTCTTGGGTCTTGGTCTTGTTCTTGGTTCTTGTTCTGAGGATGTACCTTTTGTCTGTCCTCTCTACAGGTCAAACTATTTGTCCTATGAAGCTGGTTCTTAGCTCATTTTACAGGTATTGGTCCGTAGATGTGCCCTTTCCATAAGGCCTTTTCTAATTGGTCAAGTGGTTCAGGGGCTACGGAGCTCCAAACGACCAGACTGATTGTTTTACATTGTTTTAAACATTTTTATTATGTAACAATGCCATTTAGCAAACGCCAGCTGAAAAACATAGACTGAAGATTAAAGGATTTGTTTCTATTGTTAACAATAGCCACAGCCAGGTTAGTAAGGACTATTTACCGAGCTTAAAGGCGGCGCAACAAAACAAACAACAAATTAATTATAAAGGTGCCACACATACCCCACCCCTCATCCACCACCACACCTATTTAATACAATTGTCAAAGTAACACGGATTAATAAACAAAAACGTATCGTTAAAAGTTAAAAATAAGGGTCTAAAAGTCTAAACCTGTAAGGAACACGGACGAGCTTTGACTGTAAGGGTCTATAGTCAGATTTGGCCAGTAAGACGCTGCTATGCATTAGACCCTTACTACCCGGTGATCATGTTAATGACTTAGTAAGGAAAATTGGAAATTATCCAACAGCGAAAATCATACACAGAAATAACGTAGTTCAGTAAGCCACTTTTATGCTGTTACGTTAAATCGGAGTGGCATGACCCGGATTCGAACCGGTTACCCACTTCGCCCCAAGATCACTTGCATAGCGCCTTAATCTCTCCGTTGCACTCCGATGAAACGTAAGTGCACAAAGGTGGCTTACTGAACTACGTTATTTCTAGTGAAGGATTTTCGCTGTTGGCTCATTTCCAATTTTCTTTAATATTATTTCCAGCGATTTATGTATATTTATTAATGACTTAGTAACTTAGACAGAATGGGTGTACACGCTTACGCTTGTAGCAGGTTGTCTTGCTTGGAATCGCTGCCATGTTACCAAACCAAAAAAAAAAAAATGTCAACTTAAAGCAAAGTAGGAAACCCACACCCCCACTATCATTGGATCATCACATGGGTCTTTATAGGACGATCTCGGACGGCTGTTCCTCGAAAACCGGGTAGTAAGGATCTAATGCTTAGCAGCGTCTTACTGGCCAAATCTGACACCTAGACCCTTACCGTCAAAGCTTGTCCGTGTTCCGTACAGGTTTTGACTTTTAGACCCTTACTTTTAACTTTTAACGATACGTTTTTGTTTATTAATAGACTGTGAATTTAGATGAAAATCAACAATCGCTACGTTTACATGCTCCCAAGAAAGCGCATTACAGTTGATGGATAATACACATTATATATCGGCACAATATACCTATGTCAACAGTAGGCATCTGGTAGTTTCCATACCAATTTATTTCATTTGAGTACGGTCCAGCGATGTACTACTTCCCCAAATGCAATATCAATTAGTTAAACACAATTTCAAGCAAAATTACGGTTTACATTGGGAATGTTAAAAATGCCCCAATATTGGAACATGGCAGCTGCTGTATACAAAATAAGTAAAATTTAACTTCGTACAGAAGGTGCTAAAGATTTCTCGTAATAATGCAAATAAAGTGTTAAATGTGCATTCATGCAAGTGGCCAGTACTACAACTAATACAATTTTCACATTTTACATAGTTCTGGAAAGGTTTTATAGCAATATGAATGGTTTAAAGCAATCAAGTATAAATTATGGACGTTTACTCTGCAAACAATGCAGCGGTATGTTATTTTTTTGTGTTTCCAAGTTTTGCGTTTGCCTTTTTTCGTGACTTCCGGATAATGCACTATGGTAATGTTGTTGATAACAGCTTCTGTGATATTACTTATCATATCAAAAACCAAAACTGGTAAAAGGGGCCGCCAAGTTCCGAATGGTTCGGCTCTTCACAGGACTGATATCAACACACCAAAACATTTGCCAAGTTAATCGCACTGCTTAATAATTCGAAGGTCAAATGAAAACTAGAACATTGCTACTTTCGGTATCAATATTCAAGTTTTCATATAACGTCCATAGTATTATACTAATAAACTAAACTTCATACTTGATGATAACATATCCAGCTTTTAATGGGCGCAGCTATATTTGCTGCTCGCTACATTGCAGATGAAGACATGGGAAGTCCCATTCTTGTAATTTCTTGACTGCCCTAGGTCAGAACCATCACATTTATTGTTATCCACTCGCAATAAATTCTTATTATTATTACTGCTTTCTGTAGAAGTAGCTTTTAACTGAGAATCGTACTGAATTCAGTACAGAATTCAAATATGTTCTAGAGTTGCGGAAAGTAAGTGTTTGAACACTTGCCTCCAGCATTTATTAATTATTAATTTATTAATAATTAAAAATATTAAAAATTTATTAATAATTAATAAATTATTTATTAATGTATTAATGTATTAATTATTAATTTACTATTTATTATATAAAGTTGTGACCCATTAGGTCAGTGCCTCCTATGAGCACAGTACAGAACCACGCTCTCGTCCAAACCATATTTTGTGTATCTTTAGTCATGTTCTTCCAGCAGATTTCATTCACATGATTTAACAAGTGCCTACCTTTAGCAAACTTACCATTTAACAGCAAAAAAACGAAAATAAAATTTTTTTGAAATTTCCGTAGACGGGGTTTTGGACATGGCATCAGCCACTTTATCATTTCTAATATTTTTGTATAGGTAATTGTTCGCTCTCTTTGGTAGCAAACAAAATTTCTAAAAGAATCGCTGTGAAAAACGTTAGTTCTTCAATGTTAACCTAAACATCATACACGTATTGTCTTTTTAACTAAATCTCTTCTCTTATCTTTAGTATACTGGAAAAAGTTACCGAAAATATTTCGAAAAATTCATTAGGATTTTAAATTTTAGTAGGGTATTTTTGGGGGTTTGTTTCGTGAGATTGTGGTGAAATTTCATTTCACCCTTTTCCCAAATTTTTTCAGTGATTTTTCTGTCTTTTGCTTTTTCTCTTTTATTTACAATTTCTTGCTCCTGGTCTGATACCGACTCTTCTTCAATTTCATGGTTGCTTTCATCCATATGGCCCACTACTATTAACTCTGCTGAAGCAATTAGTAATTTAGGTGTAAATCCGTCTGCAATGTTGTCGTAATCAACGTCCTTTTCAGATATATCGGCAGGGCATTTTTTTAGGAAATGTGACTGGAGGTCCACTCTCACAATAGGGCACGACTTTAATATAGAAAGGGCACCATTATGTTAATGGCTCAACTATTAACATAATAGAAAAATCTATGAACATAATAGAAAAAAACTATGTGTAAGTGGTGTAAGTGGGGTAAGTGGGGTTTTGTACTAAGAGGGTACTACTAGTCATTTAGCCAATTGTGTGTAGGTAGAAACCAATAACAGCTAGAGGGTCTGGGGGAGTGCCATGAGCTTCCCCAGCGGGGTCCGGGGCAGAGCCCGGAAGTGGACGCATTTTTGCTATTTTCCAGCATTTTATGGCTTTGTAAAGTGCCGTAGAAAACATTTTTACAAAATCAGTTTTGCTGACTGCATTACAGGCATAAAAAAAACTTTGTAATATAAGTCTTTCAGTTTTTCTCACTACATATCTATTTTTTTATAAATAAAATATGTCTTCAGGAGAGTCAAGGTTTTTTCAGCTACGCAAAAGTGACAATTTACCGAAATCGAATAAGCCTTCAAAACCAGAAAAATAAAACCTCAACGTGCCCTTTTACAAAAGTTGCCCCTGTCCTCTCGGTGGTCTGTGCACGCTACTGGATTTTACCTACCGTGAAGATTCGCTGTGATGATCTGGATTCATTATCCATATCTCCAAAATTTGTAGTTAGCAAAAAAAATATTCTCTTGAAAGTATTATTTGCAGGTATTAAACTTGATATTTTATTTCCTTTTTAGGGTGGACCTGCAGTGGGTCCAACTGAGTTTAACTGGAGGTCCTCTATCGGTATTACCCCGGAGGTGTTACGAGCATGTCTGCAGACTGACTGGAATGCTCTCTAAAGCTGTCTGGCAAAGTTGAGAATTAATGCAGTACTCTCTTCCTTTCTTCCATAAAAGCATTTAGTATTTGTGGTTCTCTAAAACTGAAATGAACAAGATCACAATTAACACCAATGTAAAAAAAAAAGTGCTATTGAACCTATAATGGCACTTAAAAATACCTACGTAAAATAATTTTAAGTATTTTTAAAAAATTAATTTCTTTGAGCCTTAAGTCAGCCGAAGCAATTTAACGCTCGTGTGGCTGAACCACCCTTTCGATCACCCTTTTGCTAAAATTGATCTAAATTTAACATCAACTTTCAACATTTCGGGCACTCAGTTTAGATGAAGTTAAAGAAACCAACTAAATGAAGTGTGTTCCCAGATCAGCGTTACATCCGGAAATTTGTGGTATTTTCACATTTTGTGATTTTGCAATTTGTTAAAACTTCACATTCGAAAAATTTATAAATTTCATAAAAAAATTACATTAAATTCAGACTTGCTTAACTAGTCAAACCAGCTTGATTTTTTACTCGGGGTTTTCTGGTAAGATGTAACATTCACATTTTTGCCAACAGGTGGCAGCACGGCCCGGGAAAAAAATAAAATGTAGCATGTTCCAGGCCATGAATGGATTTATGATTATTTTCCTAAAATATTACACCATTTATTAATATCTAATATATTTGTGAATCATACAGTGTGCCTGACGTATTGGTTTAATTTTATCAGTGTGCTTGATGCATTTATTAAAAAAATGACGTCACTTGTACGATTATAGGTGTTTAACGTGTAAGGTTTTTCACTGATTTTAGATTAATTTTTGATAATTTTCCCTGAATATTTTACCCCTGATTTATTTCTAACATATGTGTGAATCGCACAGTGCGACTGATGTATTGGTTTAATTTCTGTATCATCCGTCTTCATAGTTTGACTGAAAACTATGACCAGCAAGATTGTAGGTGTTTTACGTGTTAAGTTTTTCATTGATTTTACGTTAATTTATGTTTATTTTGCCGGAATATTTTATCCTTGACTACTTTCTAATATATGTGTGAATCATACAATTTCACTGACGTATAATTTAATTTGTCAATCAGTGGTCTTAATACATTTATTGAAAAATATTACATGCATGATTTTAGGTGTTTTACATCTCAAATCTTTCACCGACTTTACATTAATTTATGATTATTTTTCCGGAATATTTTATACCTGATTAGTTTTACGACGTATTTGTGGTTCCTAGTGAGTGTGACTGACGTATTTTGTGATTTTGTCTACCAGTGTGTTTCATACATCTACTGAAAAATGTGAAGTGCGCGATTTTAAGTGTTTTACCGTGTCAAGTCTTTCAATGATTTTACATTCATTTATTGTTATTTTTCGAGAATATCTTATACCTGATTAGTTTTGTAACATATATGTAATTCATAACAAGTGTGACTGACGTAGTCTAGTGTTCTAGTCTAGTGTTTTGTCTAGTGTTCTTCATATATTTATTGAAAAATGTAATGTGTGCGATTTTAAGTGTTTTACCGTGTCAAGTATAGCTCAATGCTTAAGGCAATTCTCTCCAAGTTACTTCTTTAACGTGATGCGGTTGCAGTTCTAATTATGATTAATGGATGTTTTTTAGTTATGCTTGTTGGAAAAGACACATCTCCATCTTTCATCTAAGCCTAGTTATATCCATTTATCTTAGTTAGAACGGCTACTGTAGCAGGTTAAAGATGTAACTTGTTATAAATAGACGCAAAACTGCACCGTGTTACACCGTAGGTAAACTGCCGTAGCTCAGCCCTTATTACAATAAATCGTTTTAATTATCCTTGTTGGAACACATACATCTCCTCCTTTCATCTAAGCCTAATTATATCCATTTATCTTAACTAGCACTTTATCTCATCATCACTACAACGGAGGTAAACTGCATAAGCATAGCTCCCAATTACAATAAATCGTTTTAATTATCCATGTTGAAAAATAAACATCTCAACCTGATATCTATGCCTAAATACAGCCATTTATTTTAATTAGAACTGCTACCGCATCACTTTAAAGATGTAACTTACGGTAAAATGAAGAAAAATGCAGTGCTATGGCATAGAGAAACAATCGCAGCTTAGCCCCTAATTACTAACACTTACACTACGGATTTGAGCTGGTGTTTTCGCTAATTATACTCGTCATTGCAAAAGAACTTATTTTTTGGAGGAATAATTCAAATCTGCTCCACTCTATAAGCATATTTTAAAATTATGAAAAACACTTGAATTTAGCCACCATTTTTGCCGCCATCTTGGATATCTTGTCGTGTGGAGTTCTGGGATCTTTTTAGAGCATTTTTTTTTAAAATTCGACAGACCTTAAAAGCTAGCCAATGACACCAAATTTACGTACGTTAGTACGATTTTGAATTTTTACTATTGCATAGCGGGCATTTTAAAAACAAAAATGGCCGCCATGTTGTTTTTTGGGCATGTTTCAGGGGGCACCCCTTCCTAAAAGTTACTCATGGGTATGGACATGAAGTACACGGAAGGTTGTGTTATCCTCACAAAGTGCAGTTTTCTTGAAAAATGTGCTGAAAAATGGACTATTATAAGTGTATGATTTGTCTTCCCTCGCCATTGCCTATGGCCGAGAACATTCTGTAGATAACGGGTTCAGTGAGTTATCTTTATGCCAGTGGAGGGTGTGACCATAGGGTGTGGTTAAGGTGCTACGCAGGTGATCTGGGGGCGAACTGTGTAGCTGGTTCGAATCCGGGTCATGCCACTCCAACGAAACGTAAGTGCATAAAGGTGGCTTACTGAACTACGTTATTTCCAGTGTATAATTTTCGTAGATGGCTTATAACCAACTTTAGTTTTATGTTTGACTGATTTTACAAGACTATTTTTACAAAAACAATGATTTTACGAAGACTAATCAGTCTTTCACTGACTTCACAATAATTTATGATTACTTTCCCGGGGTATTTTATGCCTGATAAATTTTTTACATTCGAACATGAAAGACAAAATCCGTCTAAATAAACTTTGTGGTGTACTAATTTTAACCTCCCATATTTCATAGAATATAGTGGGGGAGGGGATTGGGGGTTTGCGGCAATGCGTTTAAAAAGTCATCGTGTGTACAGACGAATGTCATAGAAAAACTGACATCATACGGGATACGAAGTTTCTTTGATCGACTTAGCACCAAGCATAGGCTCTTCCCCCAGCAAGTTTACCAAGAATATTTTAACGTGTTAACCCAATTTAATCAGTCGCATAAAGTTTTCGTGTATGTATTACAAACTTGCTGTTTGCACGGATCAACACTGACGCAGTTTAGCTATTCAGGTTTGCTGAACAAACAGTCCGGTTCACACGACTTACGTTTCTCCGTATAATTCTGTGAAATGTAACCGGCAGTTCCATTGATCGAATTGTCGGGCTCCCCGCTTTTCCTTGAAAATATTTACGTAAGGCCGTAATTTCTGAATAGCAATCGGCGGTCATCAAAGCTCAGCTCGAACGTAAGCGCTCCGTAACTTTATTTGTACAACCGACTCTTCTGTTTACCGTACGTAACGAATTTCCACGGCGTGATATGGAATCAATGAATGCACTCAACGAGGTTGACAGCAAAAGGGGCTGACTCTGACGTAAAGAACGGCAGTATTGGACAAGATTTAATGCCGCTATCAACTACACTGGATTAGACATAAATCACTGTAAATAATATAAAGGAAAATTGGTAAAAAGATATCAAAACTCGTACACTACAAAAAAGTAGTTGAGTAAGGCACCATTGTACACTTACGTTTCATTAAAGTGACGTGAACTAGGTTCGAACCAGCAAACTAGTCCGTTTCCAGATCACTACAATGTGTTGATGGAGTGCGTCGCCGGTCTGGTAATGTGCAGAGTTGGACCGGGTCACTTTTTTTTTGACCCGGTGATCCGATGACCCGGCCAGACCCGGTTTTCCGGATTGACGTGTTGACCGGCCAGACCCGGTGACCCAGTGACCCACCCAACATGGCTTGACCCAGTGACCTGGCCAGACCTGGATTTACCTGATGACCCAATCGGATATGGATTGACCCGGCTGGACCTGGTTTGACCCAGCTACACCTGGGTTGACCCAGTGATCTTGAGCAGGAAAGGAAACTAGGACGGGACTTAGCTATGGGCTACATACATCTGCCGCTCCCCACCCCAATTTTCTTTCACAAAAGTTGGCATAGTTTTGCGTTATTTCACAAGAGCTTTGTTTGCACCCCCTCCCACCCGCGAGCAGGCAGACTGTAATTAGGGCGGGGTTGGGGGGGGGGGGGGTGTTGGTCCTCCCTTTTTTAAAGAAAAACAAAATTACCTTTCTGTGCTGTCATTTGCTGGTGAGGGACAGCCTGAGAAAGGGCCCTAAGGTCATCAGAAGAAGTGGCCGCAAAAAACTTACTGTGTTCTTTTACTAAAAGTTGCCCCCCCCCCCCAGTCCTGTCGGGGGTCTTTGTACGCTACTGTTAGGAGGCTCCTGCTTAATTGGCCCAAAGACAGAAGTCACCACCTTTGCTTAGATGACAGAAAGTAACCTCAGATCGGGAGCGCAAAATGCAATTAAAAAAGGGAAATTAAAACGGTTTGAAAATAAACTGTCGAGTTTTTGTTCTGTTTCTAGCAATCATAGGTACTTCTACCACGATGCATATGTCAAAAGAGTGCAAGTTAATATAAAACAGTTTGATTTGTGGAATAACTATTTGTGGAGAAATGGAAACTAAAATTATTCAACATCAATATTTTTTCTTTTTAATTTTTCCGCCTCTCTGATTTTGCCGCCCTGAGCTACAGCACCCTAAGGTCCCCTCTTAATCCGCCCTGTGTTTGAATCTGTAAGGGGAAGTCCCATGACTGACTCAGCCCCACAAAGTATAAGGCGTTAGAAGCACAAGCTTTAATTTTCAGCTCGAATTGTGCGAGTCTTGGTCTCAATAAAAATACAAATAAAAGCTAAAAAAAAAATAAATGACGGGAGAGCAGACGGAGCATCCTACAAGCCAGTTGTCATATTTCCAGTATGGTATACTTGTTTGTAGGATGCTCTGTCTGCTCTTCCGTAATTTTTACCTTTTAGGCCACGAAATTGGCAGCTAAAAACGATAGAATGGCGTATTTATTTCGTACATTCAAGCTTTCAGAGCAGAGCTGAATTTTTCAAAGTGAGCAGCAACAATCGACAGCATGCATAAACCTTTGTAGCGCGACGCCGTAGCCGTAAAAAAAGGTATGTACGGATTACAAACAAGAACTTCATGTGTGCCGTAAAAAATAGGTTACATGATTGAAGTTTCACTTTACTTGTTAAAATGTACACGGATAAAAATTGATGATTTTTAATTGAAATAATTAAACGTTCAATTGAGAAAATTGCGTCTGTTTAAGTGCTGTTGTGCTTTACCAATCATGTATTTAAAAAATAAAGCACAACAGCACTTAAACAGATGCAGTTTTCTCAGTTGTACATTTGATTCCTCAAGTTAAAAATCATTAATTTTTATCCGTGTACATTTTAACAAGTAAAGTGAAACTTCAATCATATAACCCTTTTTTTACGGCACACTTGACGTTTTGTTTGTAAATTTGTATTTTCATTGTGACCCCGTCTCGCACAAACGAGCTGAAAATTATAATTTCTGAATAAAGAAGAAGTCACAAGGTAAAGGGTTAACGAAGCAAACAATTAAAGAACTAAATTAAACTTGAACTAAATTAGAACTTGAATTAAAGACTGGCCTTGTGAGGATACATGATACACTAATCTGAGAAA